>JAJJMC010001889.1:574230-684321 GCA_023531435.1 Papaver californicum | reverse complement strand
CAAGTTCGAGAAACGAACACTTTTTACCACTATTCTAAAACACATCACCTGATCCTCGAAGACGCATCCTAGTTTGATGCCCCGCTTTCGAAAAAACGTCTCAGTTTGATGTTCAATCCTCAGGGACACGTCACTACTTCAAGAACTGTCCATCAGGGAAGCGTCACTACTCCAAGATATGTCCCTTAGAGACGCATCACTACTTCACTCTGGTAACCGTCCCTCAGGGACGCGCCTCACTCTGGTACCAGTCCCTCAGGGACGTGTTTCACTTTGGTACCAGACCCTCAGGGACGCCCCCCTCACTCTGGTAATAGTCTTTCAGGGACGCGCCTCACTCTGGTACCAATCCTTCAGGGACGCACCTTACTCTGGTACCAGTTCCTCAGGGACTCCCCTCACTCTGGTATCTATCTCTCAGGGACTAGTCATTACTTATGGCGCTATGCTAACGCCAGCTGCAGCTCTATATGGTTCCCCATCAAGCCTCTTCGCCCGATTCTTGAGTGCGCCAAGACTTGTCCTTGGAACTTTTAATCGGTTTTCATCCAAGTAAAATTATTTTAAGTTCTTTTCACTCATAATTATAAATAATAGTATAGCAATAAGAATGAATTTGACCCACAAGGAGATATGGGTTGTTAATTGTATTTGAAAACTATTGTAAACATGGGGAATTTTGTTGTTCAAAGTAATTTAAATTAAAACTTAAGCTAAAAGTGTTTAAGAAATAATTATAAGAGATAAATGGTTAAGGAATTAACCGTCTACCATTACACATGCTATGCAGTCGAACATCAATATTGTCATTCACTCTCTCATGTTACCAATAACCCTATAGTATCCCCACTTGGTGTCAACACTTCGTTGTGTCTCCATAAATCAACAAACATTACAATCGCTAATACATGAATTCTTTGCTAACAAATAACCTAACGCTTTATCGCTAAGAGATTCAACTTGAAGAAAGCTTTAAATTTAGTGAGACGGGTTACTCATAGGAAATACAACACAATCGTGGTATATTCAACCTAGGACAAGTTTTACTTTTGACTTCCCTCACGATTCGCACCGCTAGTGATCACAAATTACTACTAGTTATTAGGGTTCTTGATAAAATTACATAAGATTCCTAATTAGCTATTGAGAAGTTAAAGATATTTAATTTGCAACTTAAACATGCGAAATAACTAATCATATTATAAGAACACAACCAAGTAATTATTATGCCTAGTAAAACTTGAACGATATGTAAGAGAGTGAATAATGAAAGTAATGCATTAATTGAATAACATGTTGTAGATGGTGAATTTTTGACAAGGGCTAGAATTGTATAATTGCCCTCACTACACCAAATCGACGATTTTGAGACATTTATTTTCGTTGCCTTGAATTAAGGTACACATATAAGTGTCTCAAATCGTGTGTCTAGAATATTTGAGGCGTATTAAGTGACGCTTTTAAACATATCTTAATTAAGTGTATCTTAAATTAATTAGTGACACTTTATGTGTCAGCCACTATTATTTTTCTAGCTAATTAAAACGACGTATAAATCAATTTAGAGACGTTTGATATATGTTGTTTCATTTATATGCGACACATTTGTATCCGTCTCAATCATTTTTAAAAGTATACTTTTTAATTCCATATACAACATATATTAGAGAGACTAAAAAGTTACCTTGAAATCTTGTGCAATTTCACGAACAAGGCTTTGAAATGGAAGCTTATATATTAAGAGCTCAGTGTTTTTCTGGTATTTCCTGATTTCTCTGTTAATAATTCAACACATACGTAAATTAGTTGGATCTAGGGTTTTGATCAAAAACATGGGTTGAAAAATAAGATAATCATAATAATGTTGTATCAATTTACATACCTTAGAGCATTAGTACCAGGGCGATAACGATGGGGCTTCGTCACTCCACCAATGTTACTAGATAATAAAAATTGTTTATTTTCAACTGGTAAAAACGAACTTTACAGAGTATTTTTTTAAAATGCAATCATCATTTAAGTACATGACTCTTCATTTCCAGCAGACTAAGGTTCATATGAAGATAACGATTCACAGGATGTATCATTTAGGTCTGTTAGGCTTTGAAAAAGGAAAAGAGAGTGGCAAGAGTTTGGTGTATAGTCTATTGCATAGTGTATTATGTATTTGTATGCTTAACACAAGTACTAAGTAGGTACTTAATCAGTTTGCACTCCATTGTATATTACAATTCAAAGGACATCTTGATCATTGCACCTTAGGTAACACTTCCTGCTCAACTTAATATGCTTATACAATGTTTTGATTAAAGTATTACTGAATCATAGTCATGTAATGATAGTGCTGCTACTCAAAGTTCCCGAAGGAACCTCCAGAACAACAAACAACAATATAATTTGTTAAACACAGAAGAATAATACAAAACAACTACCATGTCAAACATCAGAAGCATCGTTACAAAGGACTACTGAATGAAAAATAGTCATTCAAATGAAAAGCACAAACAGAAGAAGCATCGTTACAGAGGACTATTGGATGAAAAACAACCATTCAAATGAAAAACACAAACAGAAGAAGCATCGTTAAAGAAGACTATTGGATGAAAAACAACCATTCAAATGAAAAGCACAATAAACGCATAACAAAATAAAGTCAAAACTATGAAGAACTTGCATTCTAAAAATTAATAAGACAACTACAATTGTATATTTTTAAAGATCAAATTTTGTGAATTCGTTTATCTTTTTCACTAGATGTAGCTTAGCTAGGAAACATTAGTTGACACTTGTTTAAACTTTGTACAAGTAGAAAAACAAGCATGCCTTAAATTACGCGAATCAGATATGCTAAAATCGATGTTCAATTCATCCCCAAAATCGATCCATGTTCAAACAAAATACTCCTTGGTTCTTTTTTTTTTAATTATTATCAAATCAGAGAAGAACAATTTAACAATCATTTCAAAGTAGAGCCATCCTCGGATAAAAGTTCTATCCTCCACATGGCAACCAATTTTTATGTCACACATATCAAACTTTTCTTAGAACAGAATTTTAACATGCACATGTTCTTTTTCTTCTGTAAATCCAATTATCATCCACACATTGGACTCACTCACTCACATCACAAAAGATAAAACTACCACAGTCATTCTTTCCCTATTGAAAATGATCGTTTTGGTACAATGCAATTGATAAAATGGTAGACATAATTGGCTGCACCTACCCCCAGAAGAAGGAGAACATTAAAAAAAAGGGTTTCTTAGTCTATTGGAATTGGGGATTTCAAGAACAGGAATCAAATCAGACAAACAAAAGATAAAAATCAAAACAGTAATAATACTATGAATATTTTTCATTAGATAAATCATTTCAGAACACAGTTAACCACTCCAAAAGGAAAAGACACATAACCTATTGAACCCATAGATCTAAAACCTCTAATACAATTACACATAAACCACCAAAAGATATGAAAATAAACTAAACTTAACCTACCCTAAACAAGTGCTGGGGATAAAGTTTATACCTAAATCTTAAGGATTTGAAGTTGAATCTTCTACGATTGCACTTCAAACTTCTTCTGCGAGTTTCAACACAAGATTAGAAGTTAAAATCTAGGGTTTACCGATTTCAAAAGAAAAAAAAATCTAGGGTTTACAAATCAAAGTTATTTTGATTTTTGTAAAAGGGGTTTTTCATACCTGATACTAGAAATATTCTAGGATTATTACTTCTACAACCTCAATCTTCTTCTTCTGAGAGTTGAAAAGCAATTTCTAGGTTTAAAAAATCAAAGATTTTGAATTCTAAAAATAGGTTTTTTTTTCTAGGTTTACGGAAGCAAAATCATATTCTGGTTCACATGAATTGAGCGAAGGTTTGATTTATGGGTTGTCTCTATCTATCTGAGTTTTTGGTTTCTCTCACAGCTTCTGGTTTTGGAACTAAAACGCGAAGAAAATAGAAGGAAAGAGAAGAAAGAAAAGGAAGTATAATAAAAATGGGAAGAAGGAACTTAATATTAACAGATTTTTTTTTGTCTTAAAAAAAGTATTTTATTTAGTGTGTTAAATATTTGTTGGGAACTAAAATAAATGGTTGGAAGTGAAATCTAATGGATTGAACTTTAATTCAAATGATTTTGGTGTGATATAAACATGTGGGGGAAAATTAATGTAGAAAAGAAAATTTTGGGGGGAAAGTTTGGTTTCGGAGGGAAGTGAAATGGAAATTAAAAAAAATTACATATATAAATCTTATAATTTAAATTGACAAAAAGGTCTTGTTAAGTAATTATTTACAAGTACGCCATCGGTTGAGACTCTTAAAAGAGTAGCATAGGTGTCTCTTAATTAATTTAGATTAATCGTAATTAAAGGGACACATATTCTCAATTTGAGAATCATATATGAGTAGCACCACTAACGACACTTATGTGTCCCAAACCAAAAAACCAATGTGTCTCAAAATAGGCTATATGGTGTAGTGCCTCTGCCAAGTAGTAGAAATATAAAAGGATATCGCATATGCTTAACTTTATAACAAAACACGAAATATTGTATCTCTACTTATATTCCGCAAGCTAATTAAGGATACATATTCTCTACAAACATTCTAAACTGGCCTAGTAGCCTTCTCAATACTCATAATATTCATGCCATATCGAGCTAGTCTCAATTCGCATAAATTCCACGGATGAATTCCTTGAACTTGCCTCGAATGCGCATCGATATTCCAGCAACATCTATCAAATGCGGAATAGCTAATGCTTAAGCTCCAAAATAAACTTTATCTTAACATTTCGTTCGCAACGAACTCGTCTCAAATTGCTCTTCTGAGCTCAAATATGCTACTTTAGCACTTTGCTTAAAGATAAACCACGAATTATGCGCCACTCCTCTTAGACGCTCAACAAACAAGAAGCAATGCCTCGAAAGAATCATTGAGACTCTAATCTAGGCTAACCATAGCATTTTCTCCCATTAGCACCAGGATAGCACCAGGCTAGCACCAGTTGTTTGGCTTAACACTTCAGTGGCGCTAACTCCCCACCTTAGCGCTAAAAGCCCTAACTTTCTTAGCGACCCTAACGCTACTAGATTACTGGCCCTAGCTAGCGCATCTTGGCATGATATATCACTGGCAAGAACGTCCCTAGCTGAAGCGCCACCAAGGCTAGTGCGTCCATGGTGACGCATCCCGAGTACCGACCCTACCAAGCTGATGCGCCCATTCTTTACACGTCATTAGCTCAAGCGCGTCCCTAGATCCATCATGTCCCTATATGAAGCAACGCAAGCCTAGCACGTCCCTAGTTTAATGTGCCCATGTCTAATTCGTCCTTGCCTAACACGTTCATAGTTAGCGACAGCTATAAGCGCAATAGCACTAGAACTTTAGTGCTAACATCACTACCTAGTTGAAGTGCTAACTTCGAACGTCTTTGACACTAGATTTCTAGCCCTAACATGATTGACATTTACTAGAAGCTATGCATATTGGTCCTGCTCCTGAGAAGTTAGCACATTAGCCTTTTATACTAAAAGAGTTAGCACATTACTAGTTGTGCTAAGTAGCTAGTGCTATCTTTGATAACTACTTCCTTCAGAAATATGCCATTCTTTTCAGTATTGATCTAATACCAAATCTTATATAATTTTCTAAAAGATCTTCTTGATCAAGAATCCCTCTACAATATTTGGCCTCAAATGTCTCCCCGACTTATGCTAAGTCACTTCTGAGCTAATACTTAGCTACTAAATGTGCCATGTTACTCCTAAGCAAGTACATGACCACTGAACTTACCAGACTCGACACTAATCAGTCTGATTATAAATCTAGTGAGTTGCACAACTTGCACACTGACTTGGCAAGTCATTTGAATTGATTTGACTTAATCAAAACAATAGTGGCTTACGAATCCACTATTTCCACGAGATATCAAATACAACACATGGGGGGATTCTCATTGGGGTATTGGTCTGGCGGTCTACGACAACGTGCGTTGTGGCAACATATCCATGAACAAGAAGGTAATGAGTAGTAGGACGGTTACAGAGCAGTTGAAAGGATGAGGAGTAGTGGTCAGATAAGTCTTCCCTACTTTCCGGACACAACCCCACTACAATCTCCAAAACCATCACTTCTCCACCTCTCCCTAACTTCCATCACTTATGGGAAATCAGTGTGTCTCCTTTGAACTATAAATAGATGGCTCTCATCTATTCGAAACAAGACAACAAGAGACAGAGGAAACTAAAAACATACAGAATTAGCGATTCATCTCAGAGATAATTCTTTTTTCCTCACACACTACTTATCACACTGATATTTCTCAACCTTCTTTGCTTCCCTCCCTAAGACCTACCCAATCTTCTCTACCTTTGTTATTGAAGCAAGACGTGAACGACCATTTCTTGGTTTAAGCTCGTTCTTTTCGATTTTGATCTCTCAAACCTACTTAAAAGTACGATTTTACCGTATATTTTTTTTTACCCTAAAACAATTGGCGACCACAACGGGAGATTAACCTCTCGATTATAAAAGCCAATTTTCAGTTATTCAAGATTATGGATGTTAGGTCTGGAAAAGCTAGAACTCATATAGTCGGTTCAGGTAGCACTGGTGGTGGTGATTCTGAAAGCACCCATGTTACTACTGAACCTTCCCGTACCAATGCAACTAGCAATACTACTACTACATCTTCTCTTGGTGACAAGACTCCTGAAACCGCCGAGAATGCTCAAACTCCATCCAGTATAGTTGATCTAATAAAGAGACAGGAAGTCCTTGCTAGAACACAGGTGGATATAGCCACTACTCACAAGGAAATACTTGCTTGCCTCAAAACTTTGACGGAGAAACTCTCCCAGGAACAACGCCAACGCCTGACGAAGCGAACCAGGACCAACCCTATAGTCGCCTCTGATGCTGGGACGTCAAAGGCTTAGAGGAGCGATGAAGTTCATATCATTCCTGATCGACCACCACAGAGGTACCAACAACTCAACTTTTCCACCCGTGAAGATCTAGAAAGACTCTTACAAAATCATGGCAAGAAAGGCTCATCCTCGGTACATCAGCACCAACCTTCCTCCTGAAATTCAAAAATCCCTTTGCCAGGAGGTTATTCATCTCCTACTTTCTCATTATACAATGAAACAGGAAATGCTTGTCAGCACGTCTCTCGATTTCTCGAACCACTCGGGGGACATGAATATAAATATATGCTACGTCACAAAGAATTTTCAAAGTCCCTCATTGGAAGGACTTACACGTGGTATAACAACATTGCCCCCAAAATCATCTCTGATTGGGAGGACATGGTTAATGCCTTATATAAGAAGTACTTCTTCGTCTCCGAGCAGATCACCTTATCAGGCCTGGGAAGAATGTTCCAGAGGAATAATAAGCATCCCAATGAATACTTGAAATGATTCATAATTGAAGCACTGGATTGTCACGATCCAAATGTGACAGAATATCAAATAGTGGAGCTCTGTATTAATGGTATGATCCCTGTTTATCGTGCTCCTTTAGAAAATTTACGTTTTTAGACTTTCTCTGAGTTACACGATGTCGCGAAGCGATCTTCCATAACTGCCTCCTCCCTGTTGGAGAGAACCAGACCGGCAAGAAAAGAAAGCCATGGAGACACCGGTGGAAACTAATGACTAATCAACAAACAATATAATATTCAACCATCAATAAGTGTTGTCATTAACTAAAGACCAAGAGAAAAGCTCAATCTCAGCAAGAGCCACAAACTAAGTGCCTCCCTTCTACTCCAACTACAAACCAGGCACCGATCCAGCGAGTAACTCGGCCACAAGGTGTTCCCAAGGGGCTGTGACAACAACAACAATTGCAGCAGCAATAAGAGCAGGATATAAAACCTGACATAGCCTGTCCTGACTTTCCAAATCCCATACAATAGTTCTTGAACTGTTAGAGGCATGCGTACAAGAGGGGATCATCAAGTTACCACATGTACAATGTCTACGTACTCCTTAGGAAATGTCATACCCGAAGTACTGTCGCTTCCATCGGTTCATCAATCATCCCACTAGTGAGTGCAATGGTCTGAGACGCATCTTCAAAGAGAAAATAAAGTCAGGAGAGTTACAACTGGGGACTGAAGGTATTCATCAGAATCCCCTTCCTGTCAGAAGCTTCACCATCTCTGGAGAGTCGGTCAACCAGACAGTTCAATCACTAATGAAGCGCATGTGTGAGATCCTCCACTTTTTAAAGGATCAATGTAAAGATCTTTTTACTGCCCTCAATCAAGTCGTATCTGGCGAACGCCTACCACCTCTTGCTAAAAACACTTTACGTTCGAGACAAGATTATTTTGGGAGGCATGATCAATCAGAATGATGAAGGACGTGGCCGGGGACTTTTCACTACTGCACGCCTCAAAGACATTAAGTTCAGAAATACATTAGTTGATACTAGCATGGATGTCAATGTTATCAGCATTACGACTCTGAAAGCCACAACAGTAACTCGACAAGAAGCCACTTTCTCGCCGAAGACAGTCAAAGATCCTAAAGGGAGAACCAAAGATGTTTATGGACACATCACTCTCACAATGGCGGCATGATCCACTCAAACAAGTACCAAGTTTCATATTATCAAAGAAAAGTTTAATTTTTTGACATGATTCTGGGACGTGCTTGGATCCAACAATTAGCAGCTATCATAAGTGTGTTTGTGGGAAAAAACGATTAGAGGGTAAAAAGAGGAAAACGACGGAGTAGGTTAATACTTACAAGATTCGAGAGATCAATCTGTACGAAATTGGCCTAAATCAAGAAATGACCGTTCCAATCTCGTTTCGGTCACAAAGGAAGGAGAAGAGTTAATCTTTAGGGAGGGAAGCAGAGAAAATATTAAGATCAATGAGATTGAATGATAATGATGATAAGATGTTTTAAACTGCTGTGAAGACGAAAGTGAGTTTTCTAAGAATCTCAAAGATGACACTAGTACAAAATTGGGCTTTGGTGACAGTTCGAGATTCAAAACTGTGACAGGTGACGATTGAACTATCGCCAAAGAACTAATGGGGAGTTAAAGGTAACAGCTTTTCACAAAAACTATCACCAATAATGATGAATAATCATATCAGTTTTACAACTGTTACTGAACAAACATAGCATGATAGTTATTGTTAAAAAATGTTACTGTATATGCAAATATAATAACAGTTATAAACTGCTATTATTCTTAAGATATTATAGCAGTGTTATATAAAAACTGTTATCTAATTAGAAACTTATAATAACAGTTTTATTAAACTCCACTACTAAAAAGTTCTATACCATACAATTAGATTAAATTGGTTTTGCTTAGATCTCGGGAAAGTAATGAACGATCCCTGGTCAAAGGTCTAACTGTTTTCCCTCTTTCCACGTTCCTGCCCATTTGTAAACCTAAAACGAAATCTTATCTTTGTCCAACTATTTTCGCCCAAAAATAAGAAACCAACGCCTCCACTGTCACTGGACATTGAAGATGTAGATCTTCTTGCAATCGGAAACCCCTGAAGAGAAAGAAGAAAACTAGAAAACCTTTCTTCATCATCACCATTGACCCTCCTTTTCTATTTTCCACTCTTTTGTTTTTCATTTCTTTTACTGACAGAGAAGATAGGAACCCTAGATCCCAATCAGTGAGTCATGTAAGCCCTAATTTCATCTTCTATAATCATGCAAGATAGTAAGAACAATATTCTAATTTTGTTACTTCGAAGTTGTCAATTCTTGCAGGCTTTGGCTCAAGGTCAGTTAAGAGCTTTGTCTGAAATGACAGAGGGTTGCAGAATGGCTTCAATTTTGGTGTTTACGACGGTGACACTTCAGAAGGGGACAGGATGTGGCTCCGCAAAACTGCTAGACTGGTATATCTGTTTCAGTTTAGTTACCTTTTGAAATATATTCTCTCTATTAACATTAAAAGTTTCTCATGTTTATGATGAGTTCATCATTCCTGCAGTTGATCACAAATCCAGATATGCTGCACATGTCAATCCTGCCGTCCCATGTTCAGTTCCAGCGGATTTTCTCAAATCTTAGGTAAACCAAGATACTTTTAGTATTTTAGTCTCAACTATCACCATTTTTTCTTTCTTTTGTAGAACTGATTAATGTGGGACTGCCATCAACTGAAAGATTTTATGGGTTGCCAAACACTCCAGGGATCTATATGTTTTCCAGTACCCATAATTCCTTTGGATAAATGTCTGTTTTGGAAACGTAAGAGGAAAGGGGAAAGGTGTGGAAATGTATGTTTATCGAATGAAGTTTTGGAAAGTATTTTGAGTAGGAAAAGTTTGATGAAGAGGGAATTGAAAGGACCAAGGTTTTGGAATCGGAGAATTGTTTGTTAGACGAGCAGACTGGAACTTGTTTCTTTTCGGTGAATGGGTACTCTGATGTCATAAAATCTTGTTTATGTCCGTCGTGGTTGAAGACAACTATGAAAATCTTTCTGTTGTAAATATTTTCTCTGGATTTATGCAAATGCAGGGTGAAAATGTGACGTGGGATCGTTTAAAAATGTTGTTGGAGAAACTTAGTGGGTTTGAAATGTGATGTTGGTATTCGTTATTTGGAGCGTATTTCAGTTCTTTGTCCAAAGGTAATCTAGTAATGTTAATCCATTGTATATATTGAAATGAAGGAAATAATGTTGTGGTAGCATTTGCATATTCCTCTCATCTTGTCAGTTATTTCGTTAGATACTGGAGTCTTAAGTGAATTTGGGGCATTTCGTATTCTATCCTCTCGTTGTCGTTGGAAATCATATTTTTATTTCTTTTGCTTTTAGGTTCTGCGACTTGCTAAACAGGAGTCTGAAGGTGCAAAATTCTGTGATGCCATTCTTATTGTTGATTCTTCAACAGAAGTGGATGAGCTATATAATTCGACAAAGAATTTCAGAGCAGGTATTGTTAATAATATGCTTACGTTTCATCTCCTCCCTGCATATCTTTGAGTTAACTGTTTCCTTTGATTTGGTATTCTTGACTTGATGTGCATGTGCAGAAGCTAAAAAACGGACTCCTGCTTCAAATATTGCGAACTTGATAAAGAAACGGGAGTATTCCTTTAGAACAAATTTATTGAAGGCTGTTAAAAGTTCTATGGTAAATTTCAATCATTACATCTTTTTTAAACTCAAATGAAAATTGATACAAAAATTTGAACCTAAACTTACTAGTTATTGCTTGTAAAGATTATAGATTAAGTTGTCTAGGTAGAAGAAAAAAAGTCCCAAACTAGTTTACTTCCAGGGAAGCTGCATTTGCCTTCCCTGTAACACCATACCATAAGCAGATGATGCTTTTATTGAACTTTTGCAATTTCAACTCCAATTGTAAAATCTGTATAGCTGCAGTCAACTAATCACTGATTTTAATATCCAGAGTAAAACAGTATCTGGAAACAAGATAGACAAGCTAATGTCCCTGGAAGATCTCATATCTACGGATTACAATGTTACAGATTCAAAAGAAAGTGAAGCAAAACGTGCGAGTAAACGTTGTTTTCAAGTTCCCAGTCTGGGCAAACAAGATGTGTAGGTGTCCATACTTTGTTTTAACGCATTTTATGTTTTTTTCTTATGTTGTCTTACATTTCCTTCCTCAAATTCAATCACTTGTGGAAACATTGTTCCACTAATTCCTCAGTTCAAGTGTTTCTTTGATGTGCCAAAATTGAAATCTTAACTGTTAAATAAGTTTCTGAAATAATTGGATGGAATACCTTGGTCTTTGCCTGTAAAACTTTCCCATCTCCTGCGTTGTCTTTTTTTTCTTTTGTTCTATTTTTGTAATTTTGACTTCTAAAGTACTGTACCAGTGTGCATTTAACTTGTTTCATCAAAAGTTAATAAAACTTCTGATTCTACAGGAAACAAACCCATTATCACCATTTGAAATGGTTGAACATCTTAAGAAGGGCATTGGATGTAATGGGCAGGTATCATCCATACTTTGTGTTTTTACTTCAGGAAGCAAGATGCGAAATGAATGTTTTAGCCATTGTAGAGTTTCATTTCATGCAGATAGTTCATGTTGAAGAAATTGGTGCAATAACAGCAGTACACGTTGAGATCCCAAACATTCTCTCAGAAATCACGCACTCTGCTCTTAGAAGAATTGGAATCTCTAAATTGTACAGCCACCAAGTATGGCCTTGGTCGTGATGTTCTACCTTCTCGCTCCTTTTCTCTCTCCATATATATATGCTGTTGTGATTGTGAAACGAATATTCCACCCTTCTATTTATTCATATTTTTGTTTACACTGCATCTTCTAAATTAACTGCAGGCTGAATCAATACAAGCTTCACTTGCTGGGAAAAATGTTGTTGTGGCGACTATGACATCTAGTGGGAAATCTCTCTGCTACAACTTACCAGTACTGGAAGCATTGTCACATAATTTATTATCGTGTGCTTTATACATATTGCCAACAAAGGTTGCTTAAGAAGACTTTATATATTTTTTGGGCTTTCCATGGTTCTCCTAAAATATTCATGATAACCTAAGTTGTCAATTCTTGCAAGCTTTGGCTCAAGATCAGTTAAGAGCTTTGTCCGAAATGACAGAGGGATTGCAGAATGGATTCAATTTTGGTGTTTACGCCGGTGACACTTCAGAAGGGGACAGGATGTGGCTATGCGAAAATGCTAGACTGGTATATCTGTTTCAGTTTAGTTACCTTTTGAAAGATATTCTTTTTATTAACATTAACAGTTTCTCATGTTTATGATGAGTTCATCATTCCTGCAGTTGATCACAAATCCAGATATGCTGCACATGTCAATCCTGCCGTCCCATGTTCAGTTCCAGCAGATTTCGTCAAATCTTAGGTAAACCAAGATACTTCTAGGATTTTAGTCTCAACTATCACCATTTTTTCTTGCTTTTATAGTACTGTAGAAATGATTAATGTGGGACTTCCATCAACTGAACGATTTTATGGGTTGCCAAACACTCCAGGGATCTGTGTGTTTTCCAGTACCCATAATTCCCTTGGATAAATGTATTTGTGAAGTGGATAGTTTAGTAGTGGTGTACATTTTGATTGCAAGTTAAATTGCATTCATCTTTTTTATTACCTTAAATATCTATTCTTGTATCAGGTTTGTCATCATTGATGAAGCTCATACTTATAAGGGAGCATTTGGATGCACTACCGCTCTTATACTGAGGAGACTTCGTAGGCTCTGTGCTCATGGTACATATACATTGTTTGTTGGGATTAAGTGATCATTTCACTTGGTATTCATGATTCTTTTTCACTTTGTAAATATTTTGATTAAAATTTAGTTTTTGTTACCTCTGTTTGCAGTGTACAGTAGTGATCCTCATTTGTATTTTATACAGTAGTGATGCTTTACCTTAAATAACAGGCAGTTTGGATTCGGGTTCCACAATCAATCAAGAAAGAAGTGGAAACTCAGAGTTACTCATTTCATGCAGGCTTGCATGCTACTTCGCATGCTGTTCTCAATGTGGTTCCTCTGTAAGTTGACAAAAGTAGAACTTTACATGTCCTTCATCAAATCTATCTTTGCAGAACTAGTGGGTTTTATATCAATAGACAATAACACTGAAAATAGTTTTTGGGGAGCGAGTGAATGAAATTAATTAATAATACTTATTTTATATTCTTTTTGCAGAGGAAGTCCGAGTACAATGAAGGAGAGATTATGGAAGTATGAAGAGAATGGGTAAACCACGTGCTGCCGTTATTGGTGACATGAATTGGCAAGAGTAGATTGGGGACATGAGGCAGGAGTATATTTCGATCAACACTTCGGAAAATGGATGTGATTTCCAACTTCACTGTTAATTTGTTTTAGTTAGTACTAAGATTACTTTCATATCAAATCTTTTAAATTATGTAGTACATTCATTTCTAGCTAACTTATTTTGTTTGGACTTACTAGTTCCGTATTAGCTATCTGTTAAACAGTTTATTGAGTAATCTAATGACAATTTTAATAAAAGCTAAATTATCTTTCCATAATTATCTCGATATTAATGTCTGATTGAGCATGTCACCGCCAACTGTATCATGAACTAGCTGGCTACAAATTGGCCGTCACATAATAGGATTCATGATAACAGTTTTCGACAAAGTTGACTGTTCTATGATAGTTTTATTTAGAAAATGTAACTGATATTTTCCAACAATGACAGGTTTATAAAGAAACTGGTATTTTAGTATAAGAAATTGTGGTACTGATGACAATTTTCTTAAAAATATGTAACAGTAATTTGTCAATAATGACAGGTTTATAAAAAAGCTGTCATCTTAGTCTAAGAAGTTAATTTTTTAATGACAGTTTTCTTAAAAAAATGTTACAGTAATTTGTCAATAATGAGAGGTTTATGAAGAAACTGTCATCTTAGTCTAAGAAGTTAAGTTTTTAATGACAGTTTTCTTAAGAAAATGTTACGGTAAGTAGTAACAATGAAAGGGTTATGGAGAAACTGTCACCTTATTAAAAGAAATTAAGTTACCAATGACAGTTTTATTTAGAAAGTGTTATTGTATGTTGTCAACAACGACAGGTTTATGAAAAAACTGATACTTATAGTCATGATTCCTTAACAATTTTTTATAGACCCTTTCGTAACAGAGGCTTTAATGACAGTGCAATTATTTTTCAAAACTGTCACATAAATATTTTGGTGGCAGTTTTTAACTGTCACATAAGCCCAAATTTGTACTAGTGTGATAGCTTTGTCATCATTCCAGTGATGTTGAGATAAAACTCTTTTGTCATTTGTAGATAGGTGAAGAAACTATATATAGAAGTAGAAGTTAACACATTAATCTCGTAAGTGTTGACAGCTGCAGAGAAGTGGGAGAGTAGAGAAGTGGAAATCATGGTGAAAACCGACTCCATTATGTTAGTGGGACTTGACAGTTGTACGACCACTATTCCATTAACTCCTTCAACTGCCGAAACGATTTTATACTTTCTCGTCGTGGGTGTATTGTTACACCGCACGTGCTGTAGGACGCTAGACCAAAACCTTAGTGAATATCCCCCCTTGTGACTGTTGATGTCTCGAACATGGTTTGAGTCATTTTATAGACGTGTATTATTTGGTCAGTTGTTGACTTAGCTAGACTGTGAATCTTAGCATATTTTTGAGTCTAACATGTTGCTGAGTCTAGCTTATTGATGAGTCTAACTTGTTGCTAAGACTAGCAATGATGCTTAATATATCATTGTGTTTGAGAGTTTGATTGATATTAACAATTGATAGTTGAAGCATATCATTGTGCCAGTAGAGGCAACAATATACTTGTATGACCTTTGAAGTTGTGTGAGTGGCAATGTTATGTCAGCATTATTCTCGTGCGAGCATTAGACTTGTGCGAGTGCTAAGATTATTTTAGCATTAGGATTATGTTGGAACTAGGCTCATGTGAATATTAATGTTGGTAAATGTGAAATAATTGTTAATTTCGTCTCACTGTGATTGACAAAGTGGAGAAATTCAGAATATTGTTAGTAGGAGGATCAAAAAGTGATAGAGGGACCGACGAAGGTAGTAGGAGAGACCGACCAAGGTGGAGAGACCATGTAGCACGGGTTTATTGAAAGGACGAACTTGGTAGTCGCGACACCATGCTTCGTCTATCATTTAGTCACTTGCAATATCTTGAAATATATTTTAGTAATAATATTAGTGCGATGACTAATTAAAGGGAAGTGCAAAATATTAGGAATATTAAAATAAAGGTATTCTAATATATACTAGTTGTTTGTAGGAACTTGCTGTGTATAAATATTATTTCAATATACATATTAGCTGTTTGAAGGACCTTGTTTTGTGCAGTTATTTGGAATTTTTTTATTTCAAAGTTCTCAACTTTTAAAGTTGTCTACTTTGGTAGAAGGAGCAAAGGAGTTTTAATAAGTCTAGGAAACCCTAAAAATAAAAGAACAAAAACTAAAAAAAGGAAGAGTAGGGACTGGCCAAGAGTGGTCGGCTGGTAGGCGCCTGTCCTCCAACTCTCTATCTTTTTTTTTTTAATTATTTTTAAGTCCCTCCGCTTGTTTGCTCTTCGCAGCTACTTGCTCTTCTTAGCTATATGCTCTTCGCTGATACATGCTCTTCGAAGCTATTGCTTCAAAGGCCATTATTGTTATTCACACCCATATGTGTTAAGCTCTCTATGTCCAAAATTTCAGACGTGACGTACTTTAGTAAAAACATTGTAGATTCTTCATACGATGTATGTTTTCGATGATCAGCCCCAATTCAGAATCGGACAGTAGATGTATATCTCCGTACGTGGAAGGATTTAGGTTTTGATCTTGTTTTGGTTGTTTAACAGAGCAAACAACAACCCTCTAGATAAAATTTTGACAATCTTTAGTTTGTAGTTCATCTAGCTTTTAGGCCATATCTCTTTGACCGTTACTCGGAATAGGATTCCCTTTTAGTATGTCATAGTAGACTTGTAGGGGATCATATGTTGTTAAGAAAATTTTTCCCTATTCTACACCCATTGTCACGTTTTTGCAAGGTGATTATGATGATGTGTCAGAAATTGGGGATTAACCAAAGTTAGGGTTTTGTTATATATCTACCTATCTTGGGATTTTTAATACAACCAACATTGGGAATGTGTTATTCAAGCTCGACCAATATTGGATCTTTAGCTTTCCATTTGGTACGCCGACGATTTAGTGCTTATACGAAGATGTGATATTTTTCGACTTAGTGTATCTGTGTGCAGCTTGTTATGCATTATGACAAATCAATATTATTCAATTCGAGTTTGAATATTGATGTAAAAGTTATTCTAAATATTCAAACGGGGAATATAAAGAGGAATTAAGTTGCTCTATACTAGTAGGAAATCTATCTAGAGCATTGACATCCACTCAGGAACAAAGAAGTGTTCTGGATGCTTATTCTGTATAGTCAGAAGTCATCTGGGAAAGAGTTGCGATCAGCACCAGTGATATTACGAGGACATTGTTACTCTATACTAGTGATTAATTTATCTAGGAGCTGCCCTATCATTGTAGAGGATTAAGCACTGAGTTGTACATTTTCAATGTTGTATGTAGAATATTGAGAGCTCATCCAGGTGAGACTCTAATATCATATGTATATTTTTAGAGAGAATACAAGATCAGTGTGAGATGTCTGTAGTGAACGCTCGATATTTCAATTCTCTTGAGGAATATAAAATATGAATTTTATGCTTTTGATGCCGGGTCAGTAGCATATACGAAGTTCCATTATTTATTTGATCTACTGCTGGGTAGAGATGATTTTACTATTTTATCCTTCGTTAAAAATCCACCATCTACATTAAGTACCCTGCTTAGTGTAGTACAATAATGTGCCGCAGTAAGCATTGTATGGTGATTTTTACTAACATAAGCAAAATAAATCAACAAGCTTAGTCGTTAGATATTACCAGAAATTCTATAATCGACTTAAATTGAAACTTTGCAGCGTCGGGTAACCATCTGAAGTTGAACGACCTATGAGGAAGAACTGGCGTAGAGAGCTTTGTATGAAGAGCACGGATTTGTAGGTACGTCTAGGTAAGACTAGCATGGAAGAAGGACCAAATCCACTTCAGACTAAGTCCAGCTGGAATAGTGTTTATTTATTTTTATTTGAGCAAGTTTTGCTCTTTCTGCAATTGTACTCTTAGGCACTTGAAGCATTCTTCTTCTACTGTAACAACAACGGGAAGGTCTTTGAAACATTAGTTGGTTGTAGAGAGTGTTGAGGCAATGCTGGCGTCAGAACACTAGAATGGGTGTTGAGGCAATATTGCGGTCGAACACGAAGATGAGTGTTGAGGCAGTGGTGCCGTCGAATACTAAGATGATTAAAATCTAAGCATTGATACATATACATAACAAGTTCAAGGAATTCAGCCGTGGAAGTTCTGCGACTTGAGACAAGTTCAATATTGCTTAATAGAAGACTAATAAATATAGGACAATAGTAGGTCCATGCAACTCAGCTAAGAGTGATCATGGATGAGTTCAGTATTGCACTATTGATAAATAGACTTCAAGTACTGAAGGTCTATATAGATATTGTGAATACAATAATGAATCAATATGACTCAATATGAGTTTTAATATTGATATGTGTATATGGAGCGTGTTCAAGGAATTCAGCCGTGGAATCATTGCACCTAGAACAAGTTCGAGTTGTTCTATACTAGTGGAAAATCCATCTAGGAGCTAGGTTGAAGTTGCTCTATACTAGTAGACGACATATCTAGAAGCTTTGTTATCCAAGAACAAGTCCAAGGAAGAGAATGACACAAGAATATGTTTTCAATATTTTGTACAGTCATAGAATATCTGGTAGTACAACAACAAGTACCAGTGATATTCCGAGGACAATAGTGCTTTATACTAGTGTGCAATACATCAAGGAGCTTGAGATTTAATATATGTATGATTTATAGAATATCTGATAATATAATAACAAGTACCAATGATATTCTGAGGACAATAGTGCTCTATATTAGTGTGCAATACATCTAGGAGTTGTCCAATCATTACGCTTCTACCCGGGTAGAGGAGTAAGCACTGAGTCGTGCAGTACTAGTTATTATATAAAGTTCAGCCGGGTGAGACACTAATATTATATATAACATATTGAAAGTTTAGCCGGGTGAGACTCTAATATTATATATGTATTTATACATTTCCAGAGTGGCCACCGGTTCAGTGTGATACGCCAGAAGCTCAATAGTCAGCTTGATTTGATACTGATGTCGAATGGTCGCCTAAGAAGCAATGACCGGTGAAGTAGAACTATCAAGGTAGAGCATCGTCTGGCTAGTTTATGATAATCTTGAATGGAATACGAATATGCATTGTTGTTGTTGTTGTTGTTTCTAAGAAGATACTCCTACTAATAATAAAAGTAATGATGGACCTCAAGTATCTTCAGAAAACGAGGATGGGAGTCGACATGATTCCGAGTCAGGTAAAGAGGACGATGACTCCAATCGCATAAAATTATTTTAACTCCCCGAATGGTTTGGGGAGCACCCAAGTGATTTTTCATCTTGTATTATCTTTATAATAGCATAAAATTATCCCTCAATGGTGGAATGTTTGAAAATTTATGTGAATGAATGAAGAATTTTGTTATAATTCGTCTCAGAAAAATTCAGATATATGGTCTTTATTGAAAACACCGTAGAATCTTCATGCAGAGCCCGTTTTCGATGATCTACCTCAAATTTTTCATGCCCAGGAGATGACCTATCTCCTAACGATGAGGAATTTGAGTTTTCAGTTCATTCAGGGCCCCAAAAAGACGAAACAGTAAAAAACCAGGAAGAATTCAGGAATTTTTCAGCTGTTAGATAGTTCACCGTTTCGATTGTATCTCTTAGCTCGTTTATCCGATTGATGTAAAATTTTGATATGTTGTAGATGACATCCATACAAAGAGTTTGGAATATAAATAATACCTAATTTCATCACCGATTTCTCCCATATCACAACTTTGTACATGGCAGCGTAGAATTGCATCTGACGGGCTTGATGCAGAAACATTGTTTTATGTTTTTGGATCATTTGCTTGTATCTTGAATGATTTATGAAGGACTTTGATGTCATCGGTTCACTTGTGCTATGAACCTCTTGTTTGACGCATGAATCTGGTGCTTGCAGTACCATCTTTATTTCTGTGAGTTGTAGAAACATCACTTCAGAAACTTTATTGGTCATGGGATATGATTGAGGTTGCTCTCAAGAGTGAATGATACAAAGACCATGTTGTTGCGTCCTAGTTGTAGTATGTCCTTCGTGATTAATGATTGCCAGCAGTGTCGGTCACGTGATCTTTGACTGTGAATTAAATCGTCATGGTCAGTGGACCGTCAGTCCCCAGTATTATCAACTCCTTTTTTTATTCTTTCTCTTTCTGGCAAGCAAGGTAAAGGAATTGGTAAAAAGATCTAGGTGTGCCTAGGTAGATATTCCTAGGTGAAGGACTTGGTGGAAAGACCTAGGTAGAAGTCGATCGACTGTGAAGGTTATAAATCTCGTCTAGAAATTTCTGCTTGCATGTCATTCACTCTGGAAGCTGTAGAGACTTCATATGATGCCGGAATTCGGTGCTCGACCCCAAATTTTGAAGCTAAGAGACTCAGTTATCATATGCAAAAAGAATCACTTGATTTGGAGTTGTCTAGCTCATTAAAACATGCGTGCACATTTACAACTTATAATCCCGTGCAAATTTTCAGCTTCCATGGACTTGAGTGTAGAAGCAATATCTCTCCGCTCGTATGTCCGGTTGATGCACCCTTTTGGTATGTTGTAGCAGAGACATAGACAAACATCTTTCGTTATGGAAGCATTGTCCCATTCCTTACCCATTGGAATTTTTTTCTGAATCAATAGCCTGAAGCGTGTTGTATCTCATTTGTAGAGGTCATGAGAACATCTTGTAGAAGATTTTGACTTGTCCCCATCCGTTGTGGAAGCTTTGAGAAGATTTTACATTAATATATTTTCACGTCTACTCGTCTTGATACGAATCCTTTGTGCTTGGAGCAATTTGATCCATCGAGTAACATTTTCAAGTTGAGGTCGTAGAGAATGGACAATTGGTGAAGCCGGTCATGAGGATGTTGCTCCTAAGACCATTGTTGATGCTGAAACCGCAGTTGGAGTTGCTCTAGAGATCATTGTAGATGCTAAGACCACGACTGGTGTTAGTCTTATCTCTGATCCTCCTTCAGTGATCCCCTGGAGTCGTTGCATGCTCTTACTTTAATGTGAAATAGCTTCTCCAGGGAATGGATGTTGTTGCGGAAGATAATAGCAGCAACGATACAGTCTCCACCCTGAATGTGATCGGTGAGGAGAGTAAGTTTCTCAGTCGTGCGGAGGTTGTGATGTAGAGAGGTTTCATTGATGATGTCACATAGAATTTCAATGACTTGCTATATGGGTCACATTGATTTTTTAAATGGATTTGAATTGATCTACCCAACAAGATCAAGTCCCCAAGTGTAGCTCACAAGATTCGACCTATTCTTTGAAAATACGTTTCAGAATATTGCCATCACTTGTTGGATGATTGAAAAATCGGTGGAAACGATAGTACTTTGGATCTTCCATCTCCTCCTTAGTAGGTGGATATCTGAAATGAGGTAGCTTGATTGCACCAGGATCCATACTTCCAGCAATTCAGTTACTTCTGCCATGGGGAGAGGAAAGTTCTGGTCTGTATGACCCTCTCTCGCATGTTGTTTGTTGTTGACATTGAGATGGAACTGGTGCAGCTTAGGTTTTGTTTGTTCTCCGCGGCATCCATACTTGTGGTGCTGGAGCTGGGGATGTTGCTGCATGTTACGGTTGTTGTGCTTCTAGAGGGATGGATTTCCTTTTGCTCCCTTCAGTAACAACGCTTATAAATGGTCGAAGATTGTATTGCTTGTTGAAAAGACGCCGGTTGCTACAAGTCTCACGTGGCTCTTCGACTTTGATGGATTTGTCTCTTTCCAGCAAGGCAGGTGCCGTGGTAGAGAGCGTTTGGCTGCTTCATGAAGTTCTGAAAAGGTTTGGAAGCGTAGGTTTTCAAATAATGCTCTGTAGACGGGAATCATCCCATTGATGCACAATTTCATAAGTCGTTGTTCAGTGGCGTCATGGAAATCCAAGGCTTGGACTCTGAACCTTTTCACATAATCATTGGGATGCTCTTTGCTTCTATGGAATATCCTTCCTAGATCAGAGAGGTTGATATGTTATGACACGAACAAGTATTTCCCTCTAGGGAGAGGAATCCTCTTCATTTTAGGGGCATAAGGGGGTTGGTGTTGATGGATGATGTGTTTCTTACCACTCCAAAATTATTTATTTCTTTCTCACTACTATTGATTTATTATGAAGCAAGGGTAAGAAAGGATCGTTACCACGATGAGGTAGTGGTTGTTATTCGGTTTCAAAATCTTATGTAAAAGGGGGGATTTTTCAGATTCAATAAAAGTAAATTAAACTAATTAAGAAATCTAAGAAATTGTATAAAAGAATCAAAGAGTTGAGAATATTGGTCAAGGTTTCGTTTTCATTCACAAAACATGTTCTTGTACTAATATTTAGAATTGATATTTAATCTCGTTTTATCAAAAGCCCTGAATACCTTAATCACAAGAATATCGCGCAAATTTTCTCAAGTCATCAACAAACACATTAAAAGATGCGAATATTAATTTTACCAAGAAAACAACCTAACGTGTAAAAAGCACTAATCAAGTTTAATTCCCGATGAGCATTGAGATTCATGAAATTAGGCTAATCAATGTAATTGAACGTGGAAAGGGCACTAATTCAATTTAATAAAGGTCACGCTTCACATATGATTACAAGGATATATCACTACAATCTATAACCATATTTATGCTATTCGTATTCAAGGAGTATCACTTTTGCGTATAACAAAACCCTAAATTAGCTTTAGATATGAATGTGAGTTAAACGAATTTGCAACTTAACTAAACAAACAATCAATCAATTGGATATTTATAGTGAAACATGAATGAAAATATTGAGACAAACCTAATTTATTAATTAAACAATCATGTGTTATGAAATCAAACAAATCCCGAACCAATAAAAGAAAAATTAGCTACTCATAATAATTGGAGTTCACAAATTTGAATAGAAGAGAGAAATCTTCCCCGCCAAACCTTCAAAAGAAGTAGAAGAGGTGAGAAGAGAACTATGTGAAAACCTAGATATCTCTCTCTCTTGTTGAAGTTGCTCTTATATAGCTTTCTCCCTTGAAGAATCCTTCTTAGAATAGAACTCAATTTCCTTGTATAACTCAAACTCTCCTTCTTGGCTTGCCAAACTCATGAAGTCCCCACCAACCAACTTACTTGGTATGTTTCTCATATTTTCAATCAAATCCTAACACTTGTCACGGGCCCATTATATCTCAGACCAAGGCAACAACTATTTGCGGCTTATGATTCAAATATGAGTTGACCCAAAACTCACCACTTGCTCAGGCCACCTCAAATAACCGGCAGACAACCATACTCCCTGTTGGATTATAAATCAAGTCCAAAAACCAAATCAAATACCAATTCCATCTTCCTTCTCTGTTGGCTCGTGCAAGAGCATTGTAGGCAACATTACTCGATCTACTCTTCTTCCTTTCGAACCCATCAACAACTCCTAACTTTCTTCCCTGAATTTCTCGTCAAACAGCACCATCAACCTTTTATCTTTCCATCCATCACAAACCCAACATCCATGGCTGATCCTTCTCAGGTTCACAATTAATTCCACCTTACTCCACATCGAAATCGACTTCTTAAACATCTCTTTCTCGCTGTAAAAATATTTCCAAATCTTGATCTAACGCAAACCCATCTTCATCACCTCTACAACGTCACCGGCAAACCCATTTCTCCTCTCTGGTTTCTTGCTTCCTTCTCAATCCCAAATCGAGCTCAGATTCAATCTTTCTTTCTTGTTTTAACCTCAACTCAACAACGCCAACACCACAACCTTTCTAATCTTCTTTCTTTCTCGCCGTAACCCTTCTGACCAACCATCTCTTCGCAGACCTAACTTTCCGGCACAACATAACTACAACTAAAACACGCACCTGATATTGGGGTAGTTAGACCTAGGTAAAATGATATAATGTTTTTGGGTACCCAACAGTTAGATAAAAGGCACCCTTAGTAAATCTTTAAGGAGAAGCAAGTTTCCCCCATAATATTTCTCTATTTCGTTTGTAAAACTGGATGGCCCCTTTTACTTCTCTGTTTTTGACACAATTAAGACTCGCGTTCTTGCTAGCTTTTAGTCCATCCACATCTGATGTTGCCAAGTGATGCCATTTCTCTTCTTTCACTTTATGTGACTCCAAAATACCTATAAAACTCAAAACGAAAGTAATATACTCAAAACGAAACTTAAAACAAGCATAAAAAATTGTTAATCAAATAATGTATTTTATGCATTATCACACTTTCCTTTGGCTAGTCCTCGAGCGAACTAAACTAAACTAATCTAAACTAAAATATAAAACTCCTTTTCGTTGAGGATACGGTTACAGTTAGCATGTATAACAAGCCTTTAAACTCATAAGTGTCCCTAGTGGACTAATTATAGTCTCGTGAGGGTTTACAAGAGGTTTACCCACAAAACCTACTCCGAATTTCAAATATTTAAAAGCACATGCATCCAAAGACCTAAGATGACATAAAGTTTCTGCACACTAATAATAAGAAGTTAGATGTATCAAAGAACATTATTCTCATGTTTAACCGTTGAGCTAGGAGAAAACCACCATATAAAAGAATTCAGGTTCGAGAGTGATCGAATGTTTCGAATTCTGCCTTACCAATAGGATTTTATAAAATTGCACTCAAAAGACGCACTTTATGGTTCTCATCTGTGCAGGCAGAAATGAAGATCAAACCCTGTTATATTTGAATATCCCGTAGAAATATGGGATGAAAAATACCTGTTTCTGATCTCTAAGAAAGGAAATCAACCACTATGTAAGGATGGGAATGCTCACTAACCTTCTCATCCAATCTACAATCAGCACCTCTCTCACAACGTCCCATAGAAACGTCTTCGTCTTCGGCTTCAACTGCAGATGATGAACTCTTGAACTTCATAGAACTTCGACAATTTCTAACTCTTTTCTTCTCAAATTCTTGTTGCTTAAAACTTCTTTATAGATTTCTTCTTTCCCACGGCCTTAGCGAATAAATACAAAAAGAAATATACACTAAAGCAATAAAAAAAAATCTGTTTTTTTTTATATATATATATTTTGATTTTTTTATTATTTTTTGATTTTTTTTTCAGTTTTTTTTTGAGATAAGAAATATGAAATACAAACTAAAATAATAACAATGAAACTAATATGGCCATGGAGAAAGGACTTTACCACTTGATTTTTTTAAACTTGTATTGTCTCGGTATCATAAACTTCACAAAAATTCACTTCTGTTGATTTCTTTGATCTTGTACTTAGTCATCAACTAGGATATAAAATTCTGATCCTTGTATTATTTCTTGTAAACCTTGAACGTCTTCAACTTTCTTCATAATTGTTATGTTCCGCTTATTGATGATAATGGTGTTTCTATGGACCTGTTGTTGTCGAGAGAGAGAGAAAATGGTGCCAACTGCAAATCAAACTACAAGGTAAGTTTTTTTCGCAATTCTGATGTCACCCTCATGATTGATAGAATTAGCACTCAAGAGATCAAAAAGTAGTTCTGAAATGGTGCGAGGTTAGGTAACTCATCATTCTACCCGGATTTTGCGCAGATGAAACACTCTAAACGGACAATTTAGACTGGTATAAAGAATTAAAGGTTTGGTGCCTCACTCCTGTATGGGTATTGAATCTCCCTATAAATGTATTCTTTCTGCACCTAATTTTCCACCGGCGGTTTAAGTCCTTTTTTGTCAGCTCTAGCCTCTCAATAACTAAGAAACCTGAATATAATCCTCTAAGTTCAGTTATTTCGGTAAGAATTCTGTATGTAAACGTAGCTATAAGTATACTAAGTGGCTCTAAAATATCTAAAAGTTGGAGGTTTCATGCAAACAGATACAAAAAAGTTCAAAAATTTCTACTTAAGAAGTGAATACTTAAGAATTCTATATGCTTAACCACTCCCCCATACTTAAACTTTACATTTTCCTCAATGTAAATTGACTCATCCAATGTAAATCAAGGTGGGAAATCCTATAATGATATGAAAATTTCAGAAAAAAAAAAAGAAAAAGTAAAATAAATACTATACCAATGGGTTGCCTCCCATGCAACGCTTGGTTTAAAGTCGTCAGCCCAACTCTTTACTCGCCCGCAGAACAACAATCTGAAAATTTAGGGGTCCACCCATAGAAAAATATGCAATTCTAACAATAGCTTCACAAGAATATTAGTACAAGAAAATATAATTGAAGCTATCACCCGATAGAAGGTTCCCCCACACTTAGTACTTTCCACACTCGGAAGTGGATGGAGAACATAGAATTTGGGAACTTCTACGATTTTCTTTTTATAAACCTGCATAGTATGAGAATCAAATATTTCCAATGGCGGATATTTAGAAGCAACGTAATTCAACAATACTTTCGAAGCACATACATTCAAACCAAAACGAGGTAAAGGAAAATGATCAATAGTCAAAGGTTTAGTGACCTTCCAAAGTCTCTTGTATTACGGGATCCTTGTCTTCCTTAAATAATACAAATAACTTGCTTACCTCTTGTGTATCGTGGTCCTCTATCAAACTTTCTAACCATTCTTCACTAGTTTCCGCCTCAACAAGAATTTCAGCGTCAACATTATCAATGTCATCCTCGGCAAGTTCAATTGTGTCTTCCACAATATTTCTCAATTCAGTTTCATTCCCATATACGACATACTTATCTTCTTCTTCATCTTGATCTCAGAAAGATTCCATTGTGCACCTTTTGGGGATGTCACTAAGATTTGGTTCAAATAATGTACTTTCATACTCATCATCACTATCATAGCTAACATAAGGCTGGTCATCGATGATTTTAGTGTGTGTAATCTCATCTTTTTCAATACCCTTTACTTCAGAACTAAGTATTGTTGCGGACTCAACTCTCGCCATAAGGAACTTTCTTAGAACACTTATTGCATCATCCTCAAGCTCTACCTTTTGAATAAGTTCTTGATCATTATTAAGATCAATGCTTGAGTAAGCTACAGTAGTGTCATCAAATATCCCCAAAGAATGGTCATTCACAACATAATTATTGATCAAATATCCATTACTAACCATAGGTACATTAGAACCGTTATTGCTTTGAAAGAAAAATTCTTCTTTATCCCTATCTTCCTTGTATTGATCAATGTCTCTTCTTTAGTTAACAATACCTTTTCAAAGTTCTTGGAATTGCTCTTTTATAGTCTCTTTAATCTTTTGAAGTTGTACCATGTTAGGACATTTTTCTACAAAACTAGAGACTTTTTGTTCATGAGAATAACAATCCTCCCATCCTTGTGATTGTTTACATACATACCTGTCATAAGATTGTTGATACGTATGAGAAAAACCATATGGTTCCGTAGGATATTGATCATAGAAAAAAAATTGGTTTTGATTATACCCCTGATATGGTTGTGTAGATGGTGATTTTTTGACAAGGGTTAAAGTTGTAAAAAATACTCTTCTTCCTAGTTGCAGGAACATAGAAATATCCGCATATACTTGTTCGCGTACTTCTGACTTCATCTCAAAATATAAAATATTTATTCCTCCTTATATTTCGTAGGAGAATTGTGGATACAGTCTTTACAAAAGGCTGTGGGCATTCCATGCTAACAATGTAGTCTATAATCTCTACATAATAAGTCTCAAGCTCCTAGATGGATTTCCCACTAGTATAGAGAAAACTTGAGTCTTCTCTGAACAACTACAAACATTCTAAACTGGCCTCGTAGCCTTCTCAATACTCACAATATTTATGCCATATCGAATTAGTCTCAAGTCGCATAAAATTCCACGGCTGAATTCCTTAAACTTGTTTCAAGTGCTCATCGATGTTCTGGTAACATCTACCAAATTCAGGAATAGCTAATGCTTAAACCCCAAAATATATTCTAGCTTAACGCTTCATTCGCAACAAACTTGTCTCAAATTGCTCTTTTGAGCACAAATATGCTATTCTAGCACTTTGCTTAAATATAAGCCACAAATAATGCGCCACCCCTCTTGGACGCGCCACAATCAAGAAGCAATGTCATAAAACACGCATTGAACCTCTTATATAAGCTAATCCTATCCTTCTCTCTTGTCACTACCAAATTAGCACTAACAATTTGACTTAGCATCGCATTGGCACCAATTAGCCACATTAGCGCTAAAAGTGCACATTTTCTGGCGCTAAACCCTAGCGTTTGACAAGTGCTAACTAACCTAAAATGGTCTTAGATAGCATATTTTGGCCTAATAAGGTCTTAACCAACGTATCGCTACCCTGGCATCTCAACCATAGTACTAAAAGTGCTAACCCCAGCTCTAGCGACAAATGCGCCACAATCCCCATGCGTCGCCTTGGCTAGTGACGCCCTTGGATCATGGCGCCCTTGGCTAGTAAATCCCTTGATGATGACGCCATTGGCACTCACGCCTTGGTTGTTGACGCCCTTTCCTTACCTCCCTTGGCTGACGCCCTTGGACCTTGGTGTTGACGCCCTTGACTCCTGGCGCTGACGCCCTTGGCGCTAACGCTCCTGGCTCTTGGTGCTAACGCCCTTGGCCCTTGGTGCTGACACCCTTAGCTCCATGACACCCCTTCCCTAGCTCCAATCCGTTCCTAACAAAATCCAATGCACCTCTAGGGCTAGCGCGTCCTTAGCCATTCTTAGCGACTTGGCCATTAGTACATTTATGTTAAAGCCTTAGTGCTAATTATATAATTTAAGTGCTAACTCCTAACTTTCTTGGTTATAGCTTCCTATCACTAGTACAACCAGTATTTACTAGAATTTATGTATATTGGTCTTATTACTAAGACTTTATCAATTAGCCTTCTATGTTGAAAGAGTTAACACCTTCTTATTTGCGTTAAGTAGCTAGTGTTAGTTTTGTTAACCACTTCCCTCAGAAATATGCCTTTCTTCTCAATAAAGATCATACATTGAGTATTATATGATTTTCAGTAGGTCTCCTTGCTCGAGGAGCCCTCTACAACATTTGGCCTCAAATGCCTCCCAAACTTACAGTAAGTCGCTTTTAAGCTAATACTTAGCCATTAATATGCCACATTACTTTCAATGAAGTACATGGTCACTAAACTTCCCAGACTCGACATTAATCAGTCTGACTATCAATCTAGTGTGTCACATAACTTATCTCACTGACTTAGCAAGTCATTTGACTTGACTTGATTTAATCAAAACCATAGTGGCTTATGACTCCACTGTTTTTCACGAGATATCAAATACAACATGATGAGATTCTCATTGGGGTATTGGTATGGCGGTCTGAAGCATCATGGGTGGTTATACAACCTCCACGAACAAGAAGGTAACAAGAAGTGGGCGATTACAGAACAATTGAAAGGATGAGGAGTAGTGGTCAGATAGGTTTTTCCTACTTTCTGGGCACCACCCCACTACAATCATCACTTCTCCATCTCTCCCTAACTTCCACAACTTATGAGAATACCAATGTGTCTTCTTCAAACTATAAATAGATGATCCTCATTTATTCGAAACAAGACAGAAACACACAATCATTCTGAAGAAACCAAAACACACAGAATTAGCGATTCCTCTACGGAAATTCTATTCTTCTTCACACCATTGATTTTATCAACCGTCTTTGCTTCCCTTCCCTAATACCTACCCAAATCCTTTCCATATTTATAATTGAAGCAGGACTTGAATGACCATTTCTTGGTTTAGGCTTATCCTGTTCGATCTTGATCTCTCGAACCTACTTGAAAGTACCACTTTGCGGTACATTTGTTTTCACCCTAAAACATGTTGGTAATTGTCATATGGTTGAGGTTGAAAGCCTTATTGATTGTTGTAATATGCTCAATCCATGAGAAATAAGTACCTGCAATAAGATTCTCAAAACTAGGTTAGAATCGAAAATAGGAAGAAAAAAAACAAAAAAAGAAAAAAAAAACAAAAAACAAAAATAAGAAATCAAAAACAAATAACAATCACTAATATTTGATGTATGTCGTACGACTCAAAAAATATTTATTACTTTTTCACTATTATTGATTTATTATGAAGCAAGGGTAGAAAGGATCGTTCCCACGAGGAGGTCTTGGTTGTTATTCGGTTTCGAAATCTTATGTAAAATAAGGGATTTTTCAGATTCAATAAAAGTAAATTAAACTAATTAAGAAATATAAGAAAAGAATCAAAGAGTTGAGAATATTGGTCTAGGTTTCATTTTCATTCACAAAACATGTGCTTGTACTAATATTTAGAATTGATATTTAATCTCGTTTTATCAAAAGCCCTGAATATCTTGATCACAAGAATATCCCGTAAATTTCCTCAAGTCATCAACAAACACATTAAAATATGCGAATATTAATTCTACCAAGAAAACTACCTAACATGTAAAAAACACTAATCAAGTTTAATTCCCAAGGAGCATTGAGATTCATGAAATTAGGCTAATCAATGTAATTGAACGTGGAAAGGGCACTAATTCAATTTAATAAAGGTCACGCTTCACATATGATTACAAGGATATATCACTACAATCTATAACCATATTTATGCTATTCGTATTCAAGGAGTATCACTTTTGCGTATAACAAAACCCTAAATTAGCTTTAGGTATGAATGTGAGTTAAACGAATTTGCAACTTAACTAAACAAACAATCAATCAATTGGATATTTATAGTGAAACATGAATGAAAATATTGAGACAAACCTAATTTATTAATTAAACAATCATGTGTTATGAAATCAAACAAATCCCGAACCAATAAAAGAAAAATTAGCTACTCATAATAATTGGAGTTCACAAATTTGAATAGAAAAGAGAAATCTTCCCCGCGCAAACCTTCAAAAGAAGTAGAAGAGGTGAGAAGAGAACTATGTAAAAACCTAGATATCTCTCTCTCTTGTTGAAGTTGCTCTTATATAGTTTTCTCCCTTGAAGAATCCTTCTTAGAATAGAACTCATTTTCCTTGTATAACTCAAACTCTCCTTCTTGGCTTGCCAAACTCATGAAGTCCCCACCAACCAACTTACTTGGTATGTTTCTCAGATTTTCAATCAAATCCTAACACTTGTCACGGGCCCATTATATCTCAGACCACGGCAACAACTATTCGTGGCTTATCATTCAAATATGACTTGACCCAAAACTCACCACTTGCTCAGGCCACCTCAAATAACCGACAGACAACCATACTCCCTGTTGGATTCTAAATCAAGTCCAAAAACCAAATCAAATACCAATTTATAACCAAACCATTCTTTTACATCAAACCAGGACCCTATAACTTCCCCAACAACCACCGTAATTTCTCACAACTCTTGCAAATACAGAGGAAACAAGGAATTTCAACTGAAACTTTGTTTTAAGAATTGGTCACTCAGACTTTTTCTCAAACACTTGCCGAGCTTGAGTTGGTATTGGTAGGAATGAGCTTGTTGTGATCTTCGAACCCTTGTTTCATCTCCTTCCCTGCAAACATTTCACATTCACACACAAAGATACACCACACTAGTCGAACCATTCACTGCCATTTCACAGCCACTATCTTTCTTGAACTCGACTGATTGCCAATTCCATCTTCCTTGTCTGTTGGCTTCAAGCCGCTCACATCCTCTCGTGCAAGAGCATTGCAGGCAACATTACTCGAGCTACTCTTCTTCCTTTCGAACCCATCAACAGCTCCTAACTTTCTTCCCTGAATTTCTCGTCAAACAACACCATCAACCTTTTAATCTTTCCATCCATCACAAACCCAACATTCATGGCTAATCCATCTCAGGTTCACAATTCATTCCACCTTACTCCACATCGAAATAGATTTCTTTTTCATATTTTTTCTCGCTGTAAAACTATTTCCATATCTTGATCCAACGCAAACCCATCTTTATCGCCTCTACAGATTCACCAGCAAACTCATTTCTCTTATCTGATTTCTTGCTTCTTTCTTAATACCAACTCGAGCTCAGATTCAATCTCTCTATCTTGTTTTAACCTCAACAGCACCAACACCACAACCTTTATAATCTAACCCTTCAGACCAACCATCTCTTCGCAGACCTAACTTGCCGGTACAACATAACTACAACTAAAACACGCACCTGATATTGGGGTAGTTCGACCTAGGTAAAATGATATAATTTTTTTGGGTACCCAGCAGTTAGATAAGGGGCACCCTTAGTAAATCTTTAAGGAGAAGCAAGTTCCCCCATAGTATTTCTCTATTTCTTTTGTAAAAATGGATGCCCCCTTGTACTTCTCTGTTTTTGACACAATTAAGACTCGCGTTCTTGCTAGCTTTTAGTCCATCCACATCTGATGTTGCCATGTGATGTTATTTCTCTTCTTTCACTTCATGTGACTCCAAAATACCTATAAAACTCAAAACGAAAGTAATATACATAAAATAAAAGGAAAATAATTAAAACAAGCATAAAAAATGATAATCAAATAATGTATTTTATGCACCTATCAATGGACTGTAGATGAATTCTTCTTTCTGCTAGTTTGGGAAAGTCGCACCAAATCTTCACAAGTGACGAAGTTTGGTTGTTGACGATTAACGAGAATACCAACTTCATTGTCCTCTTGAGCGTGACCCTTCGAAGTGTTGGCATCATCAATTACTTCATAAGTATTTCTAGTATGTTCTGTTGGTGATAATTTCACTGTAAAGGTCTTAAGGAAGGTGAGGACCTCCTTCTGAGTTATAACTATCTCTGCTTGAGTCCTGCCAAGGGTTTCATGTGTCTGTATTAAATCGACAATGGTAGGAGGAATTTTTCCATCCCTTGCTTCTTCAGTGTGTTGCTCAGATGGAGGAGGAGTAACATTGACAGTGTTGGTAACCAGAAGATTGTTACCCGGAGTATTACCATTAACGGTACTGGAAGAATTAACGTTGGGAATGGTTATTGAACCCGACCTAAAATCAACCATCTTAAAATTCAGAATAACTGATAAAACCGAAGAATTGACTTTGCAACCGAGAGATTAACCTCCCACCGTGGTCGCCAAAATATTTGTGGGTAAAAACGATTAGAGGGTAAAAAGGGGAAAATGACGGAGTAGGTTAATGCTTGTAAGATCAAATTGCTTAAACACCAAACATTTGTACTATATAAGTACTTTTAAGATTTGAGAGATCAATTTGTACAAAATTGGCCTAAATCAAGAAATTACCGTTCCAATTTCGCTTCGGTCACAAAGGAAGGAGAAGGGTGATCTGTAAGGAGAGAAGCAAAGAAAGTATTAAGATCAATAAGATTGAATGTCAATGATGATGATGAGATGTGTTAAACTTTTGTGAATACGAAAGTGAGTTTTCTGATAATCTCTAAGATGATAACTCTGTGATCATTCCCGTGTTTTTGAGATAAAACTCTTATGTCCTTTGCCGATAGGTTGAAGAACCTATTTATAGAAGTGGAAGTTAACACATTGATATCGTAAGTGGTGTCAGTTGCAGAGAAGTGGGAGAGTAGAGAAGCATAAATCATGGTGAAAAATGACTCCATTATGTTAGTGGGGCTTGACAGTTGTACAACCACTATTCCATTCACTCCTTCAACTTCCGACACGACTTTTATACTTTCTCGTCGTGGGTTTATTGTTACACCGCACGTGTTGTAGGCCGATAGACCAAAACCCTAGTGAATATCCCCCCATGTCACTGTTGATGTCTTGAACATGGTTTGTGTCTATTTTATAGATGTGTATTGTTTGGTCAGTTGTTGACTTAGCTAGACTGTTAGTATTAGCATGTTGATGAGTCTAATACTGTACGTTGTTGAGTCTAGCTTGTTGTTGAGTCTAACTTGTTGCTGAGACTAGCATATTGCTGAGACTAACATATTGCTGAGACTAGCAATAATGCTTAATATATCATGTGTTTGAGAGTTTCATTGATATTGATAATTGATAGTTGAAGAATATGATTGTGCCATTTGAGGCAACAATTTACTTATATGACCTTTGACGTTGTGTAGTGGCAATGTTATGTGAGCACTATCCTCGTGCGAGCATTGGGCTTGTGCGAGTGCTATACTCGTGTGAGTTCTAAGCTTATGTTAGTGTTAGGCTTATGTGATCTCTATGCTTGTGTGAATATTAACGTTATTAATTGTGAAATAATTGTTAATTTCGTCTCACTGTGATTGACAAAGTGGAGAAATTCAGAATATTACTGGTAGCAGGACCAAGAAGTGATACAAGGACCGACCAAGGTGGAAAAGAGGGACCGACCAAGGTAGTAGGAGAGATCTACCAAGGTAGTAGGGACCGACCAAGGTGGAGAGACCGTGTAACACGAATTTATTGTAAAGAACGAGCTTGGTAGTCGCGACACCATGCTTCGTCTAACATATAAACGCTTGCATTATCTTGAAATATATTTTAGTAGTAATATTAGTGCGATGACTAATTAAAAGGAAGATTTTTTTAGGAATATTAAAATAATGGTATTTTAATAAATATTAGTTGTTTGCAAGACCTTGTTGTGTGCAGCTATTATTTTAATATATACATTAGATGTTAGTATGATCTTCATGTGTGCGACTATTTCGAAATTTTTTTATTTCAAAGTTCTCAACTTTCAAAGTTTTCCACTTTGGTAGAAGGAGCAAAGGAGTTTTAATAGGGCTATGAAACCCTAAAAAAATATTAAAAAAAAGGGGGGGAGTAGGGACCGGCCAAGAGTGGCCGACTGGTTGGCGCCTGATAAGCACTTAATTCGTATATTTGTACCGCTTAATCTATATTTGTTAGTGCCCATTTTTATACTAATATGTTTCTTTTATGATTTTATAGGTAGCATACATAAAACCCGAGGTTAGGAATAAATAAATCTAAGTGGACTGAATTGCCTTAATTTTTATGGACTTGGCTGATAGTTTGCTGGACGTGGTGACTATATCACCTTATGTTTTTATTTTTGCAATTTTATGTTTCTCTAAGTGATTTTGTTATTCGACTTTTTATCGTCGTTGGGATGAAGTAGAGTGATTTAGATCAAGCCCCATTATTATATTTTATTGAGACCAATGATAAAAAACATGAAAATAAAAAAAATGATGAAAAAAAGTGAATAATTATTTTATTTTCAATAAATCGACCGTTAGGGCTCTTGTATATACCAGCTGAGCCGATATTAGTATAAGTATTAAAGACCAGTCGGAGCATATATCAATCCATTAGGATTCATTCTGGCAGCGAACTTCAGACAGATATGGGAAACACTGTTCACCTTATTCAACATATGCATCATTCATCACTTCTATATCCGTCTTCTAATCTATCCTTGTGTTTGAGTTTGGTTGATTTCGAGCAATGTGAATGTTGACAATTCTTATCCATATTTGGATGTTCAATGATTATTTGAGTAGAGTTTTGCATTATTACATGAATTTTAGTACGCTGAGTGCAAACTCGTGTACAACAATTGGATTCATACAGGGTAATGATTCTTATAGCCTAAGAATTTAGTAGGCCAACTAAATAGCATGTTTAATGTCTATCCTCAATCGTTCACGACTAGTTAGAAGTTAGAGTAAAGGTTTTGTGGGTATATCTCTTGCAAACCCTCACGAGACAAAATTTATCCGCTAAGACCACTTAGGGGTTTAAAGGCTTATTACATATGCTAAATGTAGTCGCGATTCCTGCGAAAGTGAGTTAGGATTTTTATTTTATTTTTAGATTAGTTTTGCTCGAGGACTAGCAAAATATAGGTTTTGGGGTATTTGATAAGCACGTAATTCATATATTTTTACCGTTTAATCTATATTTGTTGGTGTCTATTTTTATATTAATACGTTGATTTTATGCTTTTATAGGTAGCATACATAAAACCCGAAGTTGCGAATAAATAAGTCTAAAACCCGAATTTGCGAATAAATAAGTATAAATTGATTGGATTGCCTTATCTTATGGACTTGGATGATAGTTTGCTGGACGTGATGACTAATGAAGTCTGGACGGGCGTGAGATAGAGGTCGGGAGAAGTGAGCACTTTGTCCATGTGAATGAGGAGTTTGAGGTGGCAGTAAAAATGGGGCGTGGACTTTTATTTCAAGTCCAGTAACATGGGAGAGGAATGGCCATAATGATTCGAATTAAAAGAATATTATGTGAAAGAAAATTGGCCAAAAGTTAAGTGGGAGGAGTTAAACTTCCTTTTTAAACGTACAAGAAGGTGACGTGGTCTAGGCTAGTTCGGTGGGAAATGGATGTTGGCTAGTGGGGGACAAGGTCAGGTGGAGGTGTACAAGCTTGTTCATTGTCTATTGGCGTAGTGAAGACTTGAGAAGGTGGGGCTTCTATTGAGTCTGGTGGGCGTGTGAAAAGAAATAAAATGGACTAGCTAGATGAGATGGCAGAGAAGACTAGGTTCTCTTTTCAGTTTTAGTAAACGGAGTAAGGATGCGTGTTCTGTTTTTTCTAGACATGTGACGTGGCTAGGCTAATATAGAGAAAAGAGAAGTATACATGGAGGAGTAGTCTGGCATAGAGAGGTGGGATAGAAATATACTGAAGAAAGGGGGGACTGACGACTAGTTTTTGGATTGATTGGAGACGGAGAGTAGGTGGCGGCTGGTTCTCTGTTGAAAGCTGTAAAAGGGAATGACTGAGAGATAAAGGAGGTGGTTGGCTGGCGTCAGGTGGAGAGAGGAAGACATGAACGGAAAACGAAGTGAAAAAAGTTATTTCCTGAGTTTGACGACGACTATACCGAGAAGAGGAAGAAGATTCGTCGCCGGGTGACAACGGCTAGCGGATTAATTTCGTTTCTCCTGTTAATATATTTTATGGATTTTATGAAATCCATTCCTATATCTTACTGATTTTTGTTGCTAGGGTTTTATATTCATACCACTTTAAGTAATAGGCTATTTGAGTTGATTTATTAAGCAAAAGACTATTATGATTTGAATATGATTAGTTCTTGAATACCATTTATTGATTTAATGATAATATGAGTTGTTGCTTTACCGGTTCTGTACAATACAGTAACCTTTGCATATAATTGTTAGGATCATAAATGTATTTGTATTATTATTTGATATTCCACGCCTGGGTTAAATCCTTTGATAGGGTATGCTTAGAATTGCAAGTATTATTTGTGAACCTATATTTAGTTTCTTATAATTTTCTCGCTAGCACAATTTGATGGTGTATGATGAGACTTAAAGCTTTTGATGCGCCATGCTTAGGGTGTCACAGTGATATTTGCGACTCTAATACATATAATAGGTGATGTTGATAGAACGAATAATAGATAAATATTCAGGAGTTATGTTTCATTTCAGTAATTGAATATAAATAGTGGTGGATACTAAAAACCCTGGTTACCGTCTCTCCCATTTGATTTACTTTGTTAGTTTAGTTTAATTTATTTGTTTCATTCCTATTTCTGAAAATCCAAAAATATTGTTTCTGGTTAGTCGATTAAGAATATTGATTGCAATATTTTCCCGCTCCCTGTGGGTTCGACCCGTATTTACCGTTATCTACATTGTAGACGTCATGCGATTGCGGTTATTATATATAGGTTTCACAATATCATCAGCGTCGGTCCCACAACTATATATCTTCTTTTTTAAATTATTTTTAAGTCCTTCCTCTTGTTTTCTCTTCACAGCTACTTGTTCTTCTTAGTTAGTTATATGCTTTTCGTAACTACATGCTTTTCGACGTTATTGCTTCAAAGACCATTATTGTTATTCACACCCATAGGTGTTATCCCCTTTATGCCCAAAATTTCATATGTGACTTACTTTAGTAAAAACGCTGTAGATTCTTTATATGATGTTCGTTTTTGATGATCATCCCAATTCGGAATCGGACAATCACTGGCTATCTCCGTACGCGGAAGTATTTAGGTTTTGAGCTCGTTTTGGTTGTTTAATGGAGCAAACAACAACCTTCCAGATGAAATTCTGACAGTTTTCAGCTTGTAGTTCATCTAGGTTTTAGGCCATATCTCTTAGACCGTAACTCGAAATAGGATGCCTTTTTAGTATGTCGTAGTAGACATGTAGGGGATCATATGTTGTTTAGAACATTATTCCCTAATTCTACACCCATTGTCACGTTTTTGCAAGGTGATTATGATGATGTGTCAGAAATTGGGTATTAACCAAAGTTAGGGTTTTGTTATATCTCGACCAATCTTGGGATTTTTAATACAACTAGCATTGGGAATGTGTTATTCAAGCTTGAACAATTGTTATTAGAGCTTTAGATTTTTATTTGGTACGACAACGATTTAGTGCTTACACGAAGATGTGATATTTTTCGACTTAGTGTATCCGTGTGTAGCTTGTTATGCGTTATGATAAATCAATATTACTCAATTAGAATTTGAATATTTATGTAAGAGTCATTTTAAATATTTTAAACGTGGAATATAAAGAGGAATTAGGTTGTTCTATACTAGTAGGCAATCTATCTAGAGTATTGGCATCCACTTAGGAACAAAGAAGTGTTCTGGATGCTTATTCTGTATAGTCGGAGATCATCTGAGAAAGAGTTGCGATCAACACCAGTGATATTATAAGGAAAATGTTTCTCTATACTAGTGATTAGTTCATCTAGGAGCTTCCCTATCATTGTATAAGAGTAAGCACTGAGTTGTACAGTACCAATGTTGTATGTAGAATATTGAGAGCTCAACCAGGTGAGACTCTAATATCATATGTATATTTTTAGAGAGAGTACAGGATCAGTGTGAGATCCCTATAGTGAGATCCCTATAGTGAACGTTCGATATTTCAATTCTCTTGCGGAATATAAAATATGAATTTTATGCTTTTTGTGCCGGGTCAGTAACATATACGAAGTTCCATTATTTCTTTGATTCTACTGTTAGGTAGAGATGATTTTACTATTTAATCCTTCGTTACAAATCCACCATCTACAAAGAGCTCGGCCAGCAGTCCCACCTCGAGTTAAGCGCCCTCTTCCTGGAGTCAAAGCCAGTATTGGCAAGGCTTACCTTTGTACTTGGAATAATACCAATTGCTGAGAGCCATTCCGGGGAACCAAACACTGACTGAGAGCGTATCGGCTTATATCAACAGATTCCACACCCAGGTATCCCTTACTCAATTTGCTTTTTTATCATTGGATCGTCCTCACATGCCAACAGACTGGGGACTAGACCTTTCTAGAAACACAATCGTGCTCTAGCCTGTCGTTATGAATGGGTGGCCGCTCCAGTTCAATACTTCAAAAGATGGGAAGACATCACTCCCGCCTTTTGTGAACCACTAGAATTCTCAAAGATATTTTCTATCGTATATGATCCGAGAGACATTGGTGAAGAGGTTCAGCTATATGGAAAAAATATTTACAAAGGCAGAACAGTCAAGTCGAATGCTTTCCCAGTATGGGACTTGGTTCTTAAAGCACCAAGACGCCGTCGTTCCTCCAACTGGGAAGGACCATACAAAATCTCACGGGCTATTATTGGCGGCTACTATAGGATGATCACCACAGAAGGTGAACCTATCACGACAGCTATTCACGGTAAATGGCTCAAGGATTTTAACTGAATATCTTATCATGGTCCCTATTTCCCTGTTTTTCCTTCATATAGTATTTACAATTCCTCCAAATGCCAACGAGTATCACTGGCATCCATAGGATTTCAATTTCACTAATCAAGTAGAATCACCATTTTTTCTTTAAAGAAATTTTTTATGAATTACCCATCAAAAGCTGCTTGCAAAAAAAAAAAAAAACTTTTGAAATACATAAAGGTTTAAATCCAAGCCAACCTTTGAAAAATAACTCAAGCCCCTTAGAAACATACTTTCACCCGTCACATCTTAATCCCAACCTTGAGTCATCTCTTAAGCTTTCATAAATTCTCAGCAAGATAGGGACCTATGCATATGCAAAAGTCTTATCATAAAAAAAAGTGTCTGTGCCAGAGACGCCCCAACCACCATAATCCTGGAATTATCTACATAGAATAGGCTAAACTTCTTCCAAGTAACTCGACATAGGTGGATGGAGCATCAAATTCCCCAACGTGCAAGTACCCAAGAAGGGTCCTGTTGGAGCCGAAGTCAACATTAACACCTGCACCAAGAGGCTCAACGGAGCACTACCCTCAACAAGCATGCGAGAAGGAGTTATCTCATGATTTTCAGTATGAGAGAGGGCATTATCTACATCGGGATCAAAGGTAATTCTTGTTCCTTCACTAGTAAGCTCAGCTCTCAGATTTCGATCATTCCCCCCCTAAAAGTAAAAAGAATACGGCAATTGAGTCAGATGTCTTAAACACAAAATTCTTGAGCATGAATCATAAAACTTTTCATACATACTCATAAAAATCACATCATTTATTATAAAGTGTTATTAAATATATTATATGAGTTGGAACAATCACTAGATGTTTTATAAAAAACGCCCAGAAGCAATTTTTACTGCCTCTCGGAAACTCTGAAGCTGATGACAATTGGTGAATAATATGGGAATGCTTCTTATAACAAAAGTTTTATATTTATGTCTACTAGAACTTGTTAAAAGGGCGCATCAATCGCACAATCGAGCTAAGAGTTATGCAAAGACGGATAGCAGAGTCAAGTCTGAAAACTGTCAGGATTTTCCTGGAAACTTCTTGAGTTCTACTGTTTAATCGTTTTGATGCCTCAAACAAGCTCAAAACCTGGATTTATTTCTAAGAATATGTAGGAAATTGTTTTATAATAATGATAGGGGGTCAATCATCCAAAAGGGAGGTCGTATGAAGATTCTATGGAATTTTTCACAGGGATTATACTTCTGAAATTTTTTATAACGAAAATTAATGAGATTTTTCATTTATTAATTTCAAGATGAGAAGAAATTGATGCAAACTTATGAGAAGTACTTTAAAAAAAATGGTTCCATCATAATGGCCATACGTGAAATATCTAATTCAAAGAAGACATCTATGAAAAGAGGAAAAAGAGGGCTAAATTAAACTTAATCAGAAGACTCGAAATTCAAATCAGACTCACGTTCATCATTACCCTCCTCATCAGAATCATGTTCTTCTTCTTCCTGGTCTTCTTCAGATTTTTCTTCAAGGCCCTCTTCTCCTGAAATTTCATCTTGGTCTTCATTAGAGTCCCCCTCTGAATTGTCTTCGGGACCTCGTCGTCAGAATCCATCTTCATGTTGAAATAAGCATCGACACGCTCAGCTTCACGGTCATCCTAGGTTTTTGAGAATGATTCAGACCCAGGCTCATACATCATATTATCTTCATGATCCTCTTCGTAAGAATACTCATCCGTATCATAATCAAGAGCCGCACTATAAGTACGAATACCTCGCTCGATCCGTTCGTTTTTTTCCCTTCTTGCAATTGCTCAAAGACGTCACTCCTTCATATAAGCTGTGCGTTTCTCATCCTCAACCTTTTTCTTCCTCAGTATTAATCGTAAAACAGAGACCCAGAGCATATTGACGAGTTTCCTTCAAACGATCGAGAGGCATACCTCAAACAAGTTTTGTAACCTTATTCAAAGAACGACTGATTTTTTATTGTACTTCCTGGAGAGAAGCCACCTTCATTCTTTTACCTCCATAACCCAGTTTCTTACTTAGAGGATTAGAGTTATGGTTTCGACCAGGAATTGCCATAATCTGCTTAAAAACATAAAATAACAAGATGAATGCTTCAACACGAAAGAAAAGAAAACTTATCATAGGATTTGGTCTATTAATCAAAAATCAAACTTACTGGTATTCTTGTTGCTACTGTTGAAAACAAAATTACTTCGCTCCAGAAGAACAATGGTGATATTAGGGTTTGACAGAATAATATTCTCAGTATTATCAAGATATATATACATATGATATGTGAGAAAAATTTGGAAACCCTAGTTCTATTGGATAATGAGATTATGATTAAAAATCCTAGATTATCTAAGTTGGTGATTCGAAATATATAAAGAAGAAGAAAAGAAGTGTTTACCTCGACCGAATGCAAACTGGCGTTGCTGCCTGAACGCGTCCCCTAGCTGACGCTTAGATCAAGAAAGTACTCTCATTCACTAGCGAACATGAAAGAGGAAAAATATTGGAGCTGGGAAACATAGGTGTTATTCTCTAAGAGTCCTTATTTGATTAGGAAACCTAGAGAAATAAAGAAGCGGCACAACCACGCCTCCCTCTTGCCTCACGGAAAAATTGTATTCCTGGCGAGGACGAGGGCACCTACTATCCCAGCCACGGTTTACGTTAAGGGGCATATATCTCAAACATCCAAGAAGCTAATTATACCTTCTTCTAGTCTTAAATTTAAATTATGCATATATAATCATTATAAGCATAGTGTCACCATCAAGTGCTTACTGTGCAATATTATTGTTCCTCACTAATCATGGGACTTAGTGTAGATGGTGAGTTTTTAACAAGGGATAGAATTATAAAATTTCCCTCTGCCAAGTAGCAGAAATATAAAAGGATATGTGCGTATTTATGTGCATATGCTTAACTCTATAACAAAACATGGAATATTTTATCTCTACTTATATTCCACAAGCGAATTAAGGATACAGATTTTCTAAAAACATTCTAAAGTGGCTTCGCATCCTCCTCAATACTCATTATATGCATGCTATATCGAGCTAGTCTCAAGTCGCATAAATTCCACGGCTGAATTCCTTGAATTTGCCTCTAATGCGCATTGATGTTCCAACAACATCTATCAAATACGGGAATAGCTAATACTTAAGCCCCAAAATACACTTTAGCTTAACGCTTCCTTCGCAATGAACTCGTCTCAAATTGCTTTATTGAGCTCAAATATGCTACTTTATCACTTTGCTTAAATATAAACCACAAATTATGCACCACTCCTCTTAGACGCACCACAAACAAGAAGTAATACCTCAAAAAATGCATTGAGCCTCTAAGCTAGGCTAACCCTAGCCTTTTGTCCCATTAACACCAGGCTGGCACTAGCTGTTTGGCTTAAAAAAGTGCCAACTAGCTTAGAGCGGCCCTAGCTAGCACGTCCCTAGCTGATGCGCCCTTGGCCGATGCGTCCCTAGCTGAAGCGCCACCAAGTCTAGCGCGTTCATTGTGATACGTCCCCGAGTACCAGCCATACCAAGATGATGCGCCCATACTGATGCGCCTATGCCCAGTGCATCCCTAGCTTCAGAACGTCCCTAGCTGAAACACCACAAGCCTAGCACGTCCCTAGTTCAATGCACCCATGGACAATACACCATTGTCCTAGCACGTCCATACTTAGCGGCTTAAATATAAGCGCAATGGCGCTAGCACCTTAGTGCGAACTTTACTACCTAGTTGAAGTGCTAACTTCGAACATCCTTGACACTATCTTTCTAGGCATAGCATGATTGACATTTACTAGAATCTATGCATATTGGTCTTACTTATGAGACGTTAGCACATTATCCTTTTATACTAAAAGAGTTAAACACATTACTGGTTGTGCTAAATATCTAGTGCTAACTTTGATAACTACTTCCTCAGAAATATGTCTTCTTTTCAGTATTGATCTAATACCAAATCTTATATGATTTTCTAATAGGTCTTCTTGCTCAAGAAACCCTCTACAATATTTGGCCTCAAATGCCTCCCAGACTTATGCTAAGTCACTTTTGAGCTAATACTTAGCCATTAAATGTGTCATGTTACTCCTAAGCAAGTACATGACCACTTAACTTACCAGACTCGACACTAATCAGTATCATTATAAATCTAGTGAGTTGCACAACTTGCCTCACTGACTTGGAAAGTCATGTGAATTGACTTGACTTAATCAAAACAATAGTGGCTTATGACTCCAATATTTCCACGAGATATCAAATACAACACATGTGGGAATTCTCATTCGGGTATTGGTATAGCGGTCTATGAAAATCGTGCATTGTGGCAACATATCCACGAATAAGAAGATAATGAGTAGTGGGACGGTTACAGAGAAGTTGAGAGGATGAGGAATAGTGGTCAGACAGGTCTGCTCTACTTTCCGGACACGACCCCACTACAATCTCCACAATCACCACTTCTCCAACTGTCCCTAACTTCCACCACTTATGAGAAATTAGTGTGTCTCCTTTGAACTATAAGTAGATGGTTCTCATCTATTCGAAACAAGACAACAAAAGACAGAGGAAACTAAAAACATACAAAATTAGCGATTCATCTCAGAGATAATCCTTTTCTTCCTCACACACTGCTTATCACACTGATATTTCTCAACCTTCTTTGCTTCCCTACCCTAAGACCAATCCGATATTCTCCACCTTTGTGAACGACCATTTCTTGGTTTAGACTCGTCCTCTTCGATTTTGATCTTTCGAGCCTACTTGACGATTTTACCGTACATTTTTTTTCACCCTAAAACTCATGTTCATGACTGAGGTTACATCCTTAACCAATATAATAAAATTAGTTCATAATGGATTTCTTAAAATCTATGGAATATAATAAGATAGAAAAGTAAATCAAAACCTAGGTTTTAGAAAATCTTCAACTCCAGAGCTCTTTCTCTTCTCTTATTAGGATATGATATGACATATATTCCCAATAAAAGTGAAATTGTCCCTTAAATAGTTATCCCAGAAGTCAAAGTGCCCGTGCTCGAATCCCGATCGAAATATGTCGCTAAAGTTGCTCTAAATAACCAAAAACGTGAAAACACACTCACCAACCAAATGGGACACGCATCGGATAGACTAAGCCCAGCCCAAACAATTTTTTAACTTAAACAAAAATTTTCCTCGGTGATTTGTTACCAGTTTCTTGATGGCTCAAAGCATCGAGAAAAAATTTTGTTTTTGGTTTCAACTCTCAAGTCCTTGATGGCTCGGACCCATCGAGAATTTATTTTTTCTCTGACTTTGATCTAGTTCCTACTTTCTCTCGAACTCTATTTTCTTCAAATGAGAAAATCACGTTACCCTGATCCTATCCAACTTCTCGAGCTATAACCTAAAACCCAACCAACATCGACAACACGAGCTTCACTTCCCTGCTTCTCTCAAACTCAACCTTACTGCCAGTATCAATATTCACTCGAACCAAACCATCCATTACAGTCACAGACTCTCTCAATAACCACAATAAAATCAAGCCATGATTGTACCTTCTTCTCTCTCTGCCATTACCAATTTTTCAACAATGCCACCATTCATTACTCATCAGAAATCATTCCATCTTCTCAGCATCACTTCACTGCCATGACCAATCCACAACTCGAGTTCTCAGTACCATGGCAGCAATCAAACAACAACAATGTCAATACCACTGCGGAGATAACATCTAATTCAAACACGACCTAAGTATTTGCACAACTTCATTAACCCACTGTCATCATCTCTTCTCCATTGATCTTCATTATCGTGATCAATCACAACACCACCTTCGAGCTTTCACTGTCAAGTTTCGCTTCTCTTGAAACACATTCGGATATCCACTCATTGATTTTAGATTCTCTCTATTCATTCTCCTTCTCGCTGACATAACTCAACAGCCAAGACTACTCCAACAAATCAGCGAGAAAAGCCCTAGTTCTTTGTTCGTGAATTGAGGGAGAAGAAGAAGGTGGCCCTTATTAGTAGAGTAGGCCCAATTAACACCATTTTCAAATAATAGGCAGTCATTAGTAATAATACAAGTGCTTTTAACAGTTCCTTTTAAAGGTTATTGAACCGAGTAAAAACAAGGGTGCTTTATAAATTATGTGCTTCGACACATTTCACAACTTTGACTTGCTTCAAATGCTCATAACTTATTCATACGAAGTCGGAATGACCTTATCCTTTCGCCGTTGGCTTTGTTTTCTCGTTCTCTTCGATATTACGGGAAGAAATCCTGGATTCCACTGAGTATCACTGGGTATTTGGAAATTCTTCCTTTAAAGCACTCCAATTGCACTTCTTTTAGAGATGTCACCTAACAAAAGACATAATATACAAAAGTAATAATAATAAAACAAGGTAATTCACATGAAATCTAGAAAATAAGCATAAGAAAATGATACTCAAAACATGTAAATTATGCATTAATCAAATTCCCCCACACTTGCCTTTTGTTAGTCCTCGAGCAAACTACGAATCTAAATTGACCTAACTAAACAACAAATCCCTTTCGTTGAGGATACGGTTACACTTAGAATGTATAACAAGACTTTAAACCCCTAGGTGTCACTAGTGGAAAAGTTATAGTCTTGTGAGGGTTTACAAGAGGTATACCCAAAAAACCTAAATTCAACTTTCAAAAATTCCAGAGAACATGTATCCAGAGAGCTACGAAGGTATAATTTTTTTGCACACTAACAATAAGAAGTTAGAAGTATAAAGAACATTATTCTTGTGCTTAACTCTTGAGTTAGGAGAAAACCACCATACAGAAGTATCCAGCCTCGAGAGCGATCGAATAAGAATTCCGCCTCGACTTCTTCCTCACCAATAGGATTTTATGAAGTTCCACTCAAAAGATGCACTTTATGGTTCTCATGTATGCAGGAAAGAATGAAGATAGAAATCCTGCACACTTTGAATGGTGGGAAGGAAAAGTAACTTTCTGATTCCTGATTTATTATACCATAGAAACGTGGGACGAAAAGAACCTTTTTTATTATTTTTCTGATGATCTCTAGAAAGGAAATCAACCACTATGTAAGGACGGGATGCTACTTACCTTGTCGCTCGACAGTTCGCACCACTCTCACATCATCCAATAGAAATGCCTTCGGTCTTCGGTCTTCAACTGTTGATGATGAATTATTGAATATCGTAGAACCTTGGCAATTATAACTATTTCCTCAATTCCTTGTCGATTGAAACTTCTTTATAAATTTCTTCTTCCCTACGAACTTATTGAATAAATACAAAAACAAACAAACAAACACTAGACGATTTATATATATATATTTCTTTTTCTTTTTTTTTTAATTAATACTAAGAATAATCCAATACACACATGTAAAATAAAATAAATAAAGAAACTATTGTGGCCGTGGGATAAGGACTTTGCTACTTTATTCTTGACAACTTATATTATCTCGATATCATAAACTTCATTAACTCTCATATTTTGATTTCCTTCGCTCTTGTACATAAGTCTTCAACATGTATATATAATTCTGCTCTTTGTCTTGTTGCTTCACTTGAATATGAAATGTGCTCTTTCTTGTACCGTTGCTTGTAAATCTTAAACGTCTTTAACTTTTTTTTTTCGGATTTGTGATGTTCCGCTTGTTGATGATAATGGTGTTTCTATGGACCTGTTTTTGTCGAGAAAGAGAATGGTGCTAACTGCAAACAAGATTACAAGAGATGTTGTAAGTTAGCAATTCTGATGTCCCCTCATGATTGATGAAATAACACTCAAGATATCAAAAAGTAGTGCTGAATTGGTACGAAGTTGGGTAGCTCATCATTCTACCCGGAATTTGCATATGACGACACACACTTTAAAGCACACTTTTTTAGACAACTACAAAGAATTGAAGGTCTGGTGCCTCGCTTGATGTTATAGTTAGTCTCCACTAATGATTGATCAACTACCTAATACTGTATTCTCTACCGACGGTTTAAGTCCATTTTTTCATCTCTACCCTCTCAACAACTAAGCAACCCGAATGTCGTTCTCTATTACTTCTAAGTTCAATTATTTCAAAAAAGAATCCGTATATATACTTAGCAAGAAGTATACTAAGTGACTCTAAAATCTCTAAAAGATGGAGGTTTTCATGCAAATATGTACAAAAACTTTAAAAATTCCCTACAAAAGCGAATACTAAAAATCTAAATGCTTAACCACTCCCCCACGCTTAAACTTTACATAATCCTCAATGTAAATTAACTCGTCCAATGTAATATTCAAGGTGGGAAATTCCCACTAATGATATGAAAAGATAAGAAAAATAAAACTAAACATATAAAGATAAAAATACAAAACCAATGGGTTGCCTCCCATTCAGCATTTGGTTTAACGTCGTTAGCAAGACTGTAGAATTTCTCGCTACTCATTAGCCTGCGTCTAACATATTAGCATAAACATTTGAATGAATATCACTGGGGTATCGAATGGCTTCAAAAATATTGAAGATAATTTTCCATTGTCAAACTCCATTGTGAGTGTTCCTTTATTAAAATCAATCACGGTTATAGCCGTTTTCATGAATGGTCTCCCAAGTAACAACGAAATAGACGTGTCAGACCGCTATCCATATCCAACACACAGAAATCGACTGGGAATACCAGATGGTTCATCTGCACAACAACATCTTCAATGATACCTCTAGGGTATACAACAGTACGATCATCTAGTTGTAAAAAAATTCCAGTTTCTTTCAATGAACCCAATTCAAAAACCCGTAAATAGATGCAGGCATAACATTCACTGATGCTCCTAAATAAAGTATAGTTTTTCCAAACCTTCTATTACCAATCACAACAGGTATATAAAAACTACCGGGATCCTTAAATTTGGGTGAGAGTTTCTTTTAGAGGATAGCTGGAATATTTTCACCCACACTCATTACCTCGTTAACGGTTAACCGTTGTTACTTGGTACACAAGTCCTTCAGAAGTCTCGCATATTTGGTGACTTGTTTTATCGCATATATTAGTGGAATGTTCATATGAATCTTCTTCAAAATATTTAATATCTTCTTATCTTGTTCCGCCATTTTAGAGTTAGAAAATCTGCGAAGAAAAGGCAACGTAGGAACATAAGTAGAAACATGAGGTTTAGAGTTTTCTTTAGGTACCTCATTGGTTTTGGAAGAGTCAGTAATTTCTTTCTCCATAACCCGATCCTTAGGGTCTTTGTTGTTCTTAGCATCTTCTGGTTGCACAGTTCGTGTACCACTTCTCAATATCACAACATTAATAGTTCATCTCGGGTTAAGAGGTTGAGAAGGGAGTTTCCCACTATTTTGTGTTTCCAGATGATTCAGCTTACCAACTATAGTTCTCATCTGTGTCTGCAGATCTCTAATGGCATTATTATTTTTTTGTTGATTGGCATTTTTTTTCTTGATTCAGTTACACCATTGTGGTTAGGTTCTTCATTATAGCAAGCATTTCTGACGATTCTGAGTTATGAACTGGTTTTTCTTGTTGTTGGAAACCACCAGGACGATTGAAAACCGTCCCTAGAACTTCTGCTTGCTTGTTCGTATAGCTTAACTTGGGATGATCTCTCCACCTGGATTGTATGTGTTAGAATAAGGATCATACGTTTGTCTCTGCTGATTTTTGAAAATACTATTGACTTGATCATTTCCTTCTTTATAACTTCGGGTAGATGCTGGTACCACTACGACTGCAATTTATTGCATCATTGCTGCTATATTGCCCATTTGTTGACGAAGTTCAGAAACTTTGCTCACTTTATTGACTCTCCTGACGAGTGGATATGACCCACGAATTGAGATTTGTTGATAATTTGTTGCTATGTTATCAATTAACTCTCTGGATTGAGCTACTATTTTGTTCACTAGTGCCCCACCACCTGCAGCGCGAGAAGATTTCTGTCACTTGCTTGCAAACCCTCGTAGAAGTACTTTATGATCAATAAATCACTAAATCGATGATGCGGACAGCTGGTCACCAATCTCTTGTAACATTCCCAACATTCATACAATGTTTATCTTGCCATCTGCTTAATGCCACAAATCTCTTTCTAAATATGAGTTTCCTTTGATGCAGGAAAATATCTCTCTAGGAAGAGTTTTTTAAAACCATTCCAAGTTGTGACACTGCCAGAAGGAAGATAGTATAACCATTCCTTAGTAGTGTCCATCAGGGAGAATGGAAAAGCTCATAACATAACTCCATGTGCATCTGTATCCTTTGGTAGCATGGCCATGACTATGTTATGAAAATCCATTAGATGTTATTTAGATCTTCATTAGTCATTCCATGAAACTTTGGTAGCTCACGAATCAACCCTGGCTTGATCTCAAATATAAATGATGTTTGAATACACTACTTATGTGTATCCATCTTGTGAGAAGCTAAGTCCTTGAGTGTACGGTTTACGTCACCCATTGCTTCCTCTTGTTTGTCTTCCGATTTATCTTTCAGTACATCCAACCAACATGGAACAGCAGGAGGCAGACCGAAGACTCTCCTAGTCTCAATTCCAATTTGTGGATACCCGAAAAGTTTCGATTTCGGTTTCGTCTTAGGAGCCAGAAGATAAGTGCCTGAAAAAAATTTCTCAAAAACAAAGTTAAAAACTAAGAACAAGAAATCAAAAACAAAATAACAATCCGCTATGCCTCCCCAATAGTAGCGCCAAAATTTGGTCGGTTGTCAGCCAAGTAAAATTATATTAAGTTCTTTTCACTTATAATTATAAGTAAGAGTATAACAATAAGAACGTATTCGATCCACATGGAGATATGGGTTGTTAATTGTATTTGAAAACTACTGCAAACAGGGGAAATTTTTTAATTCAAAGTAATTTAAACTAAAACTTAAGCTGAAAGTGTTTTAAGAAGATATTATAAGAGGAAACTGGTTAAGGAATTCACCGTCCATCATTACACATGCTATGCAATCAAACATCAATATTGTCATTCACTCTCTCATGTTACCAATAACCCTAAAGTATCCCCAATCAGTTTCAATACTTTGTTACGTCTCCACAAATCAACAAATATTGCAATCGCTAATATATGAATTTTTTTCTAACAAATAACCTAATGCCTTATCGCTAAGAGATTCGACTTGAAGAAATCTTTAAATTCAATGAGACGGGTTATGCATATGCAATATAACACAATAGTGGTATATTCAACTAGGCCAAGTTTTTCTTGTAACTTCCTTCACGATTCGCACCGCAAGTGATCACAAATTACTACTAGTTACTAGAGTTCTTGATAAAATTACCTAAGACTCCTAATAATCTATAGAGAAGTTATTAAAATATTTAATTTGTGACTTAACCATGCAAAATAACTAATCATATTATAAGAACACAATCAAATAATTATTATACCTGGTAAAACTTGAACGATATGCAAGAGAGTGAATTATTAAACTAATGCATTAATTGAATACCATGTTCATGACTTAGGTTATATCCTTAACCAATATAAAAAAATTAGTTCATAATGGATTTCTTAAAATCCATGGAAAATAATAAGATAGAAAAGTAAAGTAAACCCTAAGTTGTAGAACATCTCCAACTCCAAAGATCATTTCCTTCTCTTCTTAGGATATGATAAAGTTCCCGTGCTTGAATCTCGGTCGAAATAGGTCGCTAAAGTTGCTCCAAATAGCCAAAAACGTGAAAACACACTTACCAGCCAAATGGGCCACGCATCAGATTGACTAACCCCAACCCAAACAATTTTTCAACTTAAACAAAAATTTTCCTTGGGGATCTGTTACCAGAGCCATCGAGAAAAAATTTTGTTTCTGGTTTCAACTCCCAGGTCCTCGATGGCTCTGACCCATCGAAAATTTATTTTCTCCCTGACTTTGATCAAGATTCCTACTTTCGCTCGAACTCTACTTTCTTCAAACAAGAAAATCTCGTTACCCTGATCCTCCCCAACTTCTCGAGCTATAACCTAAAACCCAACCAACAGCGACAACTTGAGCTTCACTTCCCTATTTCTCTCAAACTCAACCTTACTGCCAGTATCAATCTTCACTCGAACCAAACCATCCATTACAGTCACAGACTCTCTCAATAACCACAAGAAAATCAAGTCATGACTGCACCTTCTTCTCTCTCGGCCATTACCAATTCTTCAATAATGCCACCATTCACTACTCATCAGAAATCATTTCATCTTCTCAGCATCACTCCACTGCCATCAACAGTCGACAACTCGAGTTCTCAGTACCAAGGCAGCGATCAAACATCAACAATATTAATACCACTGCGGAGATAACATCTAATTCAAACACGACCCAAGTGTTTGCACAGCTCTATCAACCCACTGTCATCATCTCTTCTCCACTGATCTTCATTATCGTGATCAATCACAGCACCACCTTCGAGCTTTCACTGTCAAGTTTCGCTTCTCTTGAAACATATTCGGACATCCACTCACATACTTGAGATTCGCTCCATTCATTCTCCTTCTCGCTGACGTAACTCAACAGCCAAGACTACTCCAACAAATCAACGAGAAAAGCCCTAGTTCTCTGTCGTGAACGGAGGGAGAAGAAAAAGGTGGCCCTTATCAGTAGAGTAGGCACAATTAACACCACTCAAATAATAGGCAGTCATTAGTAATAATACAAGTGCTTTTAACAGTTCCTTTCAAAGGTGATTGCACCGAGTAAAAACATGGGTGCCTTTATAAATTATGTGCTTCGACACCTTTCACAACTTTGACTTGATTCAAATGCTCATAATTTATACATACGAAATTGGAATGACCTCATTCTTTCGCCGTTGGTTTTTTTCTTCTCAATCTCTTTCACATGGTGGGAAGAAATCCTGGATTCCACTGAGTATCACTGGGTGTTTGGCAATTCTTCTTATAAAACACTCTATGTACACTTCTTTTAGAGATGTCACCTAACAAAAGACATAATACACAAAAGTAATAATAATACAAGGTAATTCACATGAAATCTAGCAAATAATCATAAGAAAATGATACTCAAAACATGTAAATTATGCATTTATCAAATTCCCCCACACTTGCCTTTTGTTAGTCCTCGAGCAAACTACTAATTTAAATTAACCTAACTAAACAACAAATCCTTTTTGTTGAGGATACGGTTACACTTAGTATGTATAACAAGACTTTAAACCCCTAGGTGTCCCTAGTGGATGAGTTATAGTCTCGTGAGGGTTTACAAGAGGTATACCCACAAAACCTAAATTCCAACTTTCAAAATTTCCAGACCACATGCATCCAAAGATCTACGAAGACATAATGTTTTTTCACACTAGCAATAAGAAGTTAGAAGTATAAAGAACATTATTATCATGCTTAACTCTTGAGTTAGGAAAAAACCACCACACGAAAAAGTCCAGCCTCGAGAGCGATCAAATAAGCATTCATCCTCGACTTCTGCCTCACCAATAGGGTTTTATGAAGTTGCACTCAAAATATGCACCTTATGGTTCTCATGTGTGTAGGAAAGAATGAAGATAAAAATCCTGCACGAGTTGAATGGTGGGAAGGAAAAGTGACCTTCAGATTCATGATTTATTATCCCATAGAAACGTTGGACGAAAAGAACTTTATTTTTTATTTTTCTGATGATCTGTAAGAAAGGAAATCAACCACTCACTACAAGAAAAACGGGCTTAAGCGTCTAAAATCTTAGCAAGAGCTCGGAAATTTAGTCGCTTAAATAGTTTAAGCGTCTAAAATTGCAACTGCCAGAAATATTGGCGGCAATAAACATGTGTCCACTATTATTTAGCAACGAAAAAATATACTTAATCGCTAGATCCTTTGTTCAAGTAATTTATAGCAACTAAAATAGTGATCATGTAGCTATTTACTTTGAGGCACCGACTCGTAGCAACAACAAAATAAATTGGTTGGTCAAACCTCTCTCAGCAACTAAGTTTGAGCCACAACCAAATATGTTTAATTGCTAGATCCGTTTTTCAAGTAATTTATAGCAGCTAAAAGTTGATCATGTAGCTATTCAGTTTGAGGCACCGACTCGTAGCAACAACAAAATAAATTGGTTTCTCAAACCTCTCTCAGCAACTAAGTTTGAGCCACAACCAAATATTTTTAATTGCTAGATCCGTTTTTCAAGTAATTTATAGCAACTAAAAGTTGATCATATAGCTATTCAGTTTGAGGCACCGACTCGTAGCAACAACAAAATAAATTGGTTGCTCAAACCTCTCTCAGCAACTAAGTTTGAGCCACGACCAAATATGTTTAATTGCTAGATCCGTTTTTCAAGTAATTTATAGCATCTAAAAAAGTGATCATGTAGCTACTCACTTTGAGGAACAAACTCGTAGCAACAGAAAATGAATTGGTTGCTCAAACCTCTCTCAGCAACTAAGTTTAAGCCACCACCACATGTTAAAAAAGAGAATTACTTGATAAAACCTCTCCCAGCAACTAAGTTTAAGCCGCCACTATCATTTCAAAAGAGAAGTCAGTTTTTAATGTAGACATTTAAGAACTTAGTATTAATCCAACAAACTTATTAGGATTTATTTATGGGAACATGAAAACACGTTTAAATCAATATTAGGATTTATTTACGGAAACATGAAAACATATTTAAATCAATATTTTAATTCATTGTGATCAAATATTTGGATGCACGAATTAAATTTTTTAACATGAGTCGTTTAAATTGACTATAATTAAGCTTTTCTAAAAACATTTGTCAAGCTTTTAACAATAAAAAATGCTTTCCTCGGTTCAGAATTTGTTAAGAAAAGTCAGGTAAGATACATGCCACTGCCAGCACTCCTGGATCATTTCTAGAGTGTTTAAAAAAATGATAATTTCCCAAGACAGCAGGATGCGTATTATTCTTTTTTTTGTTTTTTGTTTTGTTAATGGCAATCATAATCTATTGAATCAGGAAAAAAAGAATCAGGAGAAACTAAACTAGGGCCAACGAACTCACAGATACCGGCATAAAACAAGGTGATCCTTCCAGGTCACACATTTGACAAAAAGCACGCTAAAACCAAGTAATACTTCCAGGCAAGACGTTTGAGAAAAAGCATGCTAAACTGACAATCCTTGCAACTCAAAATCTAGTACCAACTTCAACAGGCAACTAATGCTTAACACTAAATTATATATCACTATTCATCCGATTGAATGTTATGTAAACAATTGATATTCATGGTTGTGGAACAGTCCACAGTGGCATGCAAATAGACTGTTAGCCAGGATTACAATTTCATCTCCTTAGAAATTTAAAGTCGTATATATAAAGCTGCAGGAAGTTGTAATGAGAGGCTAAAGTTTGTTTCTCTTGATTAAAACGAAGTTCTACGTCCTTAGCATCCCGCTCCATCTTCTCCCTCAACTCTCGAACTTTGTTTTCTAGATTCAAAACACAGGAATTGCTGGCAGATAGTAATCCTTCTTTCTCTTCAAGTATAGATCGAACATTGGAAAGATCACCTTGAGAAGAAGCATCTACTTCTTCATTAGCAGCATCACATAACTTTATCTTTTGCATATACTTCTTCGTTAGCAGCATCACATAACAGTTGCACTTTATCTCAATCCATTCCAATGACACTGACCATGGCACTTTTATCTACATCTGCTGCATCCTGGCATTAGCTTCATGGTTTGGAGCGGGACCAAACCCCTTTGGAGCTGTTCACTCACAAGAAAAGAAAAAACAGCATTCAGGAGAAAAAATTATTGAAAGTAAATTGGGAATATTCATATAGATGTTTATCTCAACGAGGCATTCCTAAATTTACTTTAAGCAAACCTAAAATGATTCGTAATATCATGACGCTGGACAAAGATGTCTTATCCACTTATAGATTTGGTTAATGGTTTTTTATCTTCTAGAGATCAGTTTTTTTGCTTTAAAAAAAAAAGATTTATTAAAAAAAAAAAAGTGCAGTTACAAGACCAGAGTCATACCTTTGTACTTTTCCTTGACGGCGTGGATCGCACTCAGTAGCCTGTCGAATAGCTCTTGCAAAAGCCTTAAACGTTGCCTCAGTAATATGGTGAGAATTTTTTCCACCAAGCTGCACTCAACACAAATTGGAATGTTCTGTTACAAGGGGAACAAGAAAAATTTCCAGAGTGTAATAGTGCAATGTAGAAACTAAGATGATACCTTGATCCAAAAAGCACCCTCATTGGAATGTCCAATTCGGCTAAATAGTAAATAAGTTTGATTTGTTTAACAATGCTAACATTTGACACTAATATTCAAGGGCATTACCTGTCGGATATGAAGGGTCATTCCAGAGGTATTCATAAAAGGCGTAACAATTACGAACCTTATGGCAACACAAGAATTACTCCTTATGATAACATAAGAATTACTCAGCACATTCAAATATACATCTATAAATTTTAAAATCTCAGTGGTTTTCAGCACTCAAGTAAATGTCCATGAACAAAAGAAACATGTAGAATGCTATGACACTTGGGACATGGGATGAGGTAACCTTAGCAGATCCACATAAGAGTTTAAAAGCTTTGCGAATGTAACTAAGAGCTATGGATAACCCTTAACCTATATCTTTAAATACAAATTGAAGTAATTAGATCGCATCCCTTTCGAACAAGACAACTATTAAAACATCATTAACCAATTGAGTCCCTCTAGTCCTCATAACCCAAATTTTTTATTCACACCTTAATTCATGATCACTATTTCCAAAACTTCAATCACTCAAAATAGAAATTAGAACAAGACAAGCCACACCCCATCCTTTCAAACCCTAAGTCGCTCCCGAATAAATTTTCAATAGTATTTCAAGAGGGCAGCAGATTGCCTAGTCCTCCACCAGGATAGGTCATATTTCCCTTAACCCTGTTCCTTTAATGTTTCAAAAATCAAGAACTAACTTAACAGAGACTCCAACATTTAAATCGTTTGAGACGTTCAACTAATCAACAAATTCTTACACAGTAGTACAAGTATTATTCTCTATCTACAGTTAGTTGGTAACATATCCCGAATTCATATAGCTAACAAACATTCCGTAATCAAGGAAGAATTTCCCTATCTAGCACAATTCACAAAAAAACAAAAAACCTACAACAAAAGAGCCTTAAAAAAGCAAATTGATAATATAATCAAATTCAGTTTTGGCTGTAAAACTCAAAAATTGATCAAAATTTATACTTTGAGCCATCAATTTTGACCCAGTAAAAAAAATACGAAGAATATACCTTTGTTCCTTATATTCCAAATTAGAAAAGACGAATATTCTTAGATCGAAGAAATTTACAATTTTTTCTGGATACAGTTCCCTTTGTTACATTACTCTCATTAATTAAATCAAATGGTTCTGTCTCAACATCATAAATATCATTTCCGTAGAATGAATCAATGGTTTTTGTTTGAGTTTCAGAGATTAGATCAATGGGTTTTGCTTTATAATCAATAGAAACACTTCCAGCAGAGATTGAATCAATGGGTTTGAGAAATTTGGGGTTATGAGTGAAGAAGTATTAAAATTTAGGGGGTTTTGAGATAAGAAGATTGAATTTACGGGTTTGAAAAGGAGATTGAGGTTTTGTTGTTATTAATTAATCAAAAACATAAACAAGGAAATTGAGGTTTTGTTGCAGTCGAATATGGAACCCTAGTTTTCTCAGATTGGTGATGGTGGTGATGCAGAGAGAGAAAAGAAAATGTTGAAAATGAAAGAGAAAATTTTATGAAGGGTTTTGATAAAAAACAATTAACGGTGGTGATGGTACCTCATACAGATTCAGATTTGCTTTTGATGGTCCAGATTTGCTTTTGGATGGTCATACGGATTCTGTGTTTGTTTCAATTTTGTGTTAGTTACCATTGTGTGTGTTAGTTACCATCTTACTGAAACGAAAATTTGAAAGGTAAATATTGGATTTCGAATGTCGTCAACTGATATTTCTATCGTAGCCTAATGAATTTTGGAAATTAGGATTCATCAAAAATAATTTTTTTTGTAATTAGGGTTCTTAGTTTGTCATTTGTTTATAAATTATGATTTGATGAATAGGGTTGAACCCCAAAAAATGTTCAATTAAAAGGACCCAATTTTACGTGTCCGATAAGTTTAACAAGTTAGGGCAAGAGGTTACTAAGGATAATAAGGTGTACATGAACCCTAAACCCCGAACTATGAAATCAAGTGAAATTGATGAAATCGAGTAATTGAGTGAAATTGATGAAAAATTGATATAGTTTGAGTAAGATCGATCAAAATTGAGTGTATTCTAGTCGGCTCGATAAAAAATTGAGTGGATTTTAGTGAGATTGATGAAATCATAGTTTCATATCGTTAGATTTGTTAGATCGATAAAAAAATAAATAAGTTTGATTGGGATTGAATAAAATTCAATAAATTTAAGTGAAATCGAGTGAAATTGATGAAAAATTGATATAATTTGAGTAAGATCGATCAAAATTGAGTGTATTCAAGTCGATTTGATTACAAATTGAGTGAATTTTAGTGAGATTGATGAAATCATAGTTTGATATCGTTAGATTTGTTAGATCGATAACAAAATGAATAAGTTTGATTGAGATTGAATGAAATTCAATAAATCAAAGTGAAATCGAGTGAACTTGATGAAAAATTGATATAATTTGAGTAAGATCGATCAAAATTGAGTGTATTCAAGTCGGTTCGATAAAAAGTTGAGTGAATTTTAGTGAGATTGATCAAATTTTGGTTTAACTCACACATTTGTCTCAATCCGTATGATAATCCAACAACAAATCTAGACCATCCAAAACCTTCATGATTCGTATGAGGTGGCTTATCCATTAGTGCAGTTGTGTCACTCAATTTCACTTCAAATTAGTTAGTCTCGTTCAATTTTGCTCTTTTTTTCTTCAATATTATTCATTTTCACTCAAAATGTTTCGATCTCATTTAGTTTTATCATTTGTGTAATAACATGTTTAAATTTTGGGTAAATCGTCTCTATTGCTTTGAGGGGTTCACGAAGAACCCAAATTGGGCAAATCAAAGTTGAATTGTAGTGAAATTAAAGGAATTTATGTTCACTTTAAACATAGGATTAAGAAAACACACAAAAATTGAACTAATTCGAGTGAAAGTGGGGAAATGGACTTTGGATTTCAACTATTAGGTATAATTGACCGACAACAAGCGAAATTAAGTGAAATCGGTGGAAATTCGATTTGAGTTAAACTGGATAAATCGATTGAATCCTATAAAAATTGAGTAACGTCGACCGACATTGGGTGAAATTGTCATGAAATTCACATAAGTTGAGTGATACCGAGCGATATTAGATAAAATTAATATATCACGAGTCAAATTGACTAAGCTCGATAAACATTCGGTTAAAATGGTAGATAATATGAGAAATTGATAAGTATATCCATCAATACGAGGAATCACCACCGGATCTCTAAATATATCATTTTTTTAATTTTTTGTATTTCGAAGGTTGATAAATAAACCGAATACACGAGTTCGATTTAACATGGCAATCATGACTTTTTAGACCTATAAGCCTCCGCTCTTTAATGTTCACATAACGAGAAATGTTTGATGCATACCCGTCCGAAACCTTAATTTCCTTCAAGAGTCTACAAAATGAATCCTTCTCAGTGTTCGACATCACATATAAGGCGTTTGGCACCCTATACTTATCCCCTATTCTTGTCTAGTGGAAAATCAATAACAATTATCGAATTCATTTCTTATTTTTCTGATTCATTCTTACATATTCAAAATCAGCATTTATGTATAATTGAAGGTCGATAAAAATATCTTAAATCATTATAATTTTTATTATTCTTTGGATTTTTTTTCATATTGAAGGTTGATAAATAAACCACGAGTTCGTTTTAACACAAGATTGATAGGTTATGGGTAAAATTGACTAAGATCGATGGACATTCGGTTAAAATGATGGATAACTGGAGAAACCGATGGAATCCAAAAAAAATTGAGTGAGGTCGACCGATATTGGATAAGATTGACGGATAACAAACGAAATTACACGAAGTTGATGGAAATTCGGTTTGAATTGATATGTAACCATATAAACCCATGAAATGTATGAGAAATCTAGTGAGATCGAACAGTATTGGATAATTGATAAATAACAGGTGAATACGCTCAGGTGATTTACACAAGTCGATTGTAAAAAAAATTGTGCAAACTCGGGAATAATGTTTAACCGAAAGTCGATAAAAATTCTCGAATTTATTTCTCATTATTTAGATTCATCTTAATTATCATAAATTTTTCGTATTGATTCTAAAATATTACTAATAAGTAGATTCTCAAAATAATAGTTGCAAATCAGAAGCATGAAATATCAAGAGACCTAGACTAAGCATAAACCATCAACTGAAATCATTACTACTTAATAAAAATCGTATATCAATTTTATTCAATGAAAATAATCATAAAAAAATTGTAAAATTAATTTAATAAAAAGTTATCACTTTATTATTGGAAATATGACTTCCTCCATTTTTTTAGAGGTTTAATTCCTCAAGATGAAAATACTCTTAATAGATAAAAACATGCTAGAAAAGTATTTACCAAGAAGAATTATATATTTATTTTAGCAAAAAAAAAAAACACATATTCTTTTGTGCACTTGCCTGAATCCGTATGAAGTGCTCAAATCAAATCTCTACCGTCCAAAAAAAATCATAATCCGTATGACTTAGCCTTATCACCGTCCAAAACTTTTCATATAAGCTTATTTTCTCTCACTTCACTTTGCTAAACCTAGTTTCATTTTCCGCCTCCATCTCTTTTTCCGCCTCCATCTCTCCCGTTCTTCCTTTTCTCTCTGGTTCAACCTGCTCTAAATAAGATACAAAGTCAGAGGTGGGTTTTGTTTTCACCTTCTAGTTTGATTCCGGTCTTGAGTTTTGTATCAGTATCAATTACTAATCTGTGAATCTGTAATTGCAGGTCAGTGATAAGATGGATCCAAATGACCTAGTGAAGCTCATTTGAGATCTTGAACCCCCAGAACAAACCCGGAAGAATTACAGTTATTGTAAGGATGGGAGCTGAAAAAATGAGAGCCAAATTGCCTTATTTGATCATGGAAGTTCGTTCAGTTGGAAAAGACAGTGACAAAAGTGGTACTTGAAGAGGAAGATTCTACCACAAAATCTCAGGTTTAAAGATTGAAGCCAATAAGTGTAAGGTTGGTCTTAATTTACTGGTTTTGTGTATGTATTTGTAATTTTACAGTTTATTTGGTAGATCTGTACTAATTATTTGGTTGGGTTTGGTTTGATTTTAATCCTTGCAGTGGTAAGACCTCGAGGAACACAATCATAGCTTCAAAATTTATACAAGGACACCAAGCAATCAAGTCGGATTTGTTTGACACGGTGAGAACTTTACCCTTTTGTTTCTTCAAATCTAGGGTTTGGTTTGGTTGATTTCAAAAAAATTAATTTCTGATGATCTAAAAAAAATCATTTTCAATCCCTGTTTTTGTATCATTTTTATTTTATTTTCTTAGGGTTTACATCGATTGTTTTGATTGTGATTTTTTTCTGATTTTTGAAGCTAGGGTTACATGTATGAGAACTGAAATCATCATCAGAGTTACGTAAGTTAAAGGCTCCCTCTGCCAGTGTGCCTGAAGTTGGACAACCAAGTTCATCTGAGAGAAATGGATCCTCACTTGATGATGGCAATCTACAAACTTTGAACAACAGTTTCAACAAAGTAAAAATGAGTGCCAAGAATTAGAAGCTTCAGAGAATTATGGGAATATAAATGTTTGTTAACAGGTTGTTTGTGGTTAGTGGGAAGTTGTATGAGCTACTAATTAATTGCATTCGTCCCCTTCTTATTCTGAAGGTAAAACATAGTAGTTGTAGTTTTGTATCTTAATTAACTGGCAGTCTAGCATATGAAAGAACTCTAATCTCTTGCATTACAGAGGCTGTTATTTGAGATTTTAAAGAAGTTGGATGCCGAACTGAAGCATGAGGTCTGCTATTGGGCTGCATATTATGTAAGTGGTCATTTGCAGACTCCCCAAGTATAACTGGAAAGTTGATATGCTTAAATTTAGAGGATATAAATTATATTTTAGGGGTACAAAAAACCTATATAGTATTGTAACATGTTCATCTTTCCTTGCCTGGATACTAACTTTTTTCTAATATATTGGCTATAATTGAGCCAATATTGCTCTTTCCTTGCCTGCTGTTTCACATGGTTATTTACTATGGCCTTTGAGTTGGTATAACTTCTGAAGCTTCTAATTCTTGGCAATTATTCTAATGGTGGTTTTATATTCTCTGATGTGTAGCCCAGTTTCAACAAACTTTGAACAGCAGTTTCCACAAATGAGTGCCTTTGAGTTGGTGTAACCCATGTCAACATGCACGATTAGTATATAGAGGTATACTAATTATGGGAGTAATTGTAAAATCATTTTAATTGTTGTTTAAATCTCGACTATGTTCACTAGAAGGGAGTTTAGGGGTCCTGCCATTTAAGTTTTGATATGAGGCAGGTTGGCTTGGACGTTTGCTCATCTATGCTTACCTTCATGTTAAAAATATTGAATACGAGTCGATCCGATTCTTATATGATGGTACTCGGATCAATACAGCGCTTACCTTTGATGAAGTAATTTCTTTGGTTAATTTATCATTATTATCACACAAGCAATTTTTTTTTTTTTTAAACCACTGAGTCTCAGGATTCTATTTACCTAATTCATATTGAAGATTTTGACTTCAAAACCCCTGAATTTGCTTGTTTAATTGGAATTTCACTCTAAACTCATTACTAATCTTTGATTAATGCATCTAATTACAGAACAAGAAGAACTTGTAAGGTCATTTGAACAGAAACAAACTCAACAGAGTCGTCTGTGGAGGGTTAGTATCCAATTTCTGTTTTTTTTTTCTTTTTCTTTTTTGTAGTTAATGGTCTTTGTTTCATCTAGGTTCAGTTTGTATTGAGTTTCTGATGTATATTGAAAACCCCATAAGCTAAGTTCACTGCGGAAATTCGCAGAACTTTGTATCCGCAGCTTGAAAATTTTTTAACATTCTAAGCAGGACATGAGTAACTAAACATCAAGCATGGACCATCAACAGAAGGGTATATACCTAAACTAATTCGTGCATTTCTGTTGAATTAGTAACCATATTCGTGACTTAATTCTTCTGTTGAATTCCTCTTCTTTTTATTTATCTGCAGGTGAGGACTGTTTCAGAAAAACAAATGATGTTACTGAGAACAGCCGTTCACGATGTAAGCTGTCCAAGCTGGCTTTGTATCAGGCTTAGGAAAAAACTTAGCTCTATGTTAGATACATATCTTTCTTGAGTGAGGCCATATCTGTTTTTGAAGTAGTGTTCTTTATGTTTTGCTTTAAGATTGTGGAGATTGTAAATATTTCTTAAAGAAAATATTATATTGTATTTTTTTTCCTTTTCCTTAAAGAGTGTAATTTTATTAAGAAATGATATAAATTGAATTATGTGATATAATGAATTTTTTTTTTTTAATTTGGTTCATAATTTATTTGGTATTAATTTTAATTTTAATTATGATTTGGGGTTACTGAAATCAGAATAGTGAAGTAATTTTTTAGCGAGCAAAAAAATTGAGTAGCTTAAATACTCCAGCAACCAACTTTAAGCTAATTAAAATCTGAATTCTAAAAAATTTGGAAGCTTAAAAATTCAAACGATCAACTTGAGTAAAAACTTTGATACCTTTAAAGTTTAAGCAACCAACTTCAGGACAATCAAAAGTAAAAATCGCTAGTAGCAAGTAAAATCATTTGATCGCTTAAAATTTTAACCAAGTAAAATCAGGTTTAGTTGTTCCATGTATCTTCCAACTAGGTAGTTTAATAGCTCCTAAGTCACAAGTTGCTTCTAGAGAGTAAAAAATTTTGTACCTCAAAAGCTTGAGCAACCAACTTCAGGCCAATCAAAATCATAAATCACTTTTACCGAGCAAAATTCTTTGATAGCTTAAAACTTTAACCAAGCAATTCAATATATTGTTGCTCCATGTCTCTATTAACTAAGTAGTTTAATTGCTTTAGAATGATTGGTATATCTGAAGCGATTGATATGTTACTTGCTATATTGGTTGGTCTAGATGTTAAGCAATCAAAATTTTACTTGCTCCATGTTAGTTGGTCTGATGCTAAGCAATGAGTAAAGCAATCGCTTTAGGTAAGTTGGTTTATTACTAGAGCGATTGCATGGTCGCTCAAGGCTTTGAGATACATGGCTTTGGGCAACCAACGTAGCGAGTGCCATTTTTAGTCGCTATAATGGTTATAGCGACTTAAAAGGGGCTTTAAGCGACTTAAAACGACATGTCGCTAAAACCCGTTTTTCTTGTAGTGACTATGTGAGGATGAAAATTCTACTTACCTTGTCATCCGATCACCAATTAGCACCACTCTCACAACATCCAATAGAAACGCCTTCGGTCTTCAACTGTTGATGATGAATTCTTGAACTTCGTAGAACCTTGACAATTTCTTCAATTCCTCAATTCCTTGTTGCTTGAAACTTCTTTATAAATTTCTTCTTCCCCACGACCTTATTGAATGAATACAAAAAAAAAAACACTATTTTTTTTTAAACTAAGAATGAAAGAATACAAATTGCAAAATAAAATAAAATAAACAATGAAACTACTATGGTCGTGGTTAAGGACTTTACCACTTGATTCTTCATAACTTGTATTGTCACGATATCATAAACTTCACTAACTCTCATCTCTTGATTTCCTTCGCTTTTGTACATAAGTCTTCAATATGTATATAATTTTGCTCTTATCTTGTTGTTTTACTAGAATATGAAATGTGCTCTTTCTTGAATTTCGTAGAACCTTGGCAATTGTAACTCTTTTCCTCAATTCCTTGTCGGTTGAAACTTCTTTATAAATTTATTCTTCCCCACGACCTTATTGAATGAATACAAAAACAAACAAACACTAGAAAATTTATATATATATATATATTTCTTATTTTTCTAAAACATAATTTAATGAATAGTAAGAATAATTCAATACAATCTTGTAAAATAAAATAACCAAAGAAAGTACTGTGGCCGTGGGGTAGGGACTTTACTACTTGATTCTTCACAATTTATATTGTCTCGATATAATAAACTTCATTAACTCTCATCTTTTGATTTCCTTCGCTCTTGTACATAAGTCTTCAACATGTATATATAATTATGCTTTTTGTCTTGTTGCTTCACTTGAATATCAAATGTGCTCTTTCTTGTACCGTTGCTTGTAAACCTTAAACGTCTTAACTTTCTTTCGAATTTGTGATGCTCCGCTTGTTGATGATAATGGTTTTTTTGTGGACCTATTTTTGTCGAGAAAGAGAATGGTGCTAACTGCAAACAAGATTACAAGAGATGTTGTAAGTTAGCAATTATGATGGCCCCCTCATGATTGGTGAAATAGCACTCAAGATATCAAAAAGTAGTGCTGAAATCGGTGCGAAGTTGGGTAGATCATCATTCTAACTGGGATTTGCATATGACGACACACACTTTAAAGAAAACTTTTTTAGACATGTAAAAAGAATTGAAGGTATGGTGCCTCGCTTGATGTAATAGTTAGTCTCCACAATGATTGATCGACTCCCTAATACTGTATTCTCTACCGACGGTTTAAGTCCATTTTTTTCAGCTCTAGCCTCTCAACAACTAAGCAACTCGAATGTCGTTCTCTATTACTTCTAAGTTTAATTATTTCAGAAAGAACTGTGTATATAGACTTAGCAAGAAGTATACTAAGTGACTCTAAAATCTTTAAAATATGGAGGTTTTCATGCAAATATGTACAAAAAGTTTAAAAAAACCAACAAAAGCAAATACTAAAATCTAAGTGCTTAACCACTCCCCCACGCTTAAACTTTACATAATCCTCAATGTAAACTAACTCGTCCAATGTAATATTCAAGGTGGGAAATTCCTACTAATGATATGAAAAGTTAAGAAAAGTAAAACTAAAAAGATAAAGATAGAAATACAAAACCAATGGGTTGCCTACCATTCAACACTTGGTTTTACATCGTCATCCCGACTGTAGACTTTCTCGCTACTCATTAGCCTGCGTCTAACACGTTAGCATGAACATCTGAATGAGCATCACTAGGGTTTTGAATTGCTTAAAAAACATTGAAATGAATTTTTTCATTGTCCAACACCATTGTGAGTGTTCCTTTATCAACATCAATTACGGTTATAGCCGTTTTCATGAGCGGTCTCCCAAGTAACAATGAATAGACGCGTCAGACCCGCTATCCATCTCCAACACACAGAAATCGATTAGGAATACTAGTTGGTTCACCTGTACAAGAACATCTACAATAATAACTCTAGGGTATACACTAGTACGATCAACTAGTTGTAAAAAAGTTTCCAATTTCTTTTAATGAACCCAAATTCAAAGACCCATAAAAAGATGCAGGCATAACATTCACTGATGCTCCTAAATCAAGCATAGCTTTTCCAAACCTTACCAATCACAACAGGTATATCAAAACTACCAGGATCCTTAAATTTTGGTGGGAGTTTCTTTTGGAGGATAAATGGAATATTTTCACCCACACTCATTACCTCGTTACAGGTTAACCGTTGTTTCTTGGTGCACAAGTCCTTCAGAATTCTCGTATATTTAGGGACCTTTTTTATCGCATCTATATGTGGAATGTTCGCATGAATCTTCTTCAAAATCTTTAATATCTCCTTATGTTGTTCCACCATTTTAGAGTTAGAAAATCTGCGATGAAAAGGAAATGGAGGAACATAAGTAGAAACAGGAGTTTTAGAGTTTTCTTTAGGTACCTCATCGGTTTGGGAAGAGTCAGTAATTTATTTCTCGAAAACCGGATCCTTAGGGTCTTTGTTGTTCTCAGCATCTTCTGGTTACACAGTTCGTGTACAACTTCTCAATGTCACATCATTGACAGTTCCTCTCCGGTTGAGAGGTTGAGAAGGGAGTTTCCCACTATTCTGTTTTTCCAGATGATTCATTCTACCAACCATAATTTTCATCTGTGTCTGCAGCTCTCTAATGGCATTATCAGTTTTTTATTGATTGGCATCTTTTTTTTGCTGATTATGTTGCACCATTGTGGTTAGGTTCTTCATCATAGCAAGTATTTCTGACGATTCTGAGTTCTAAACAGGTTTTGCTTGTTGTTGGAAACTACCAGGACGATTGAAAACCGGCCCTGGAACTTCTGCTTGCTTATTCGTATAACTTAAGTTGGGATGATCTCTCTACCTGGATTGTATGTGTTAGAATATGGATCATATGTTTGTCTCTGCTGATTTTTGAAAATACCATTGACTTGATCATTTCCTTCTTTATAACTTCGGGTAGATGCTGGTATCACTACGACTGTAATTTATTGCATCATTGCTGCTATGTTGCCCATTTGTTGACGAAGTTCAGAAACTTCGCTCACTTCATTGACTCTCCTGACGAGTGGTTATGACCCACGACTTGAGAATATTAGAGAATTTTCTGCCATGTTATGAATTAATTCTCTGCCCGACAGAAAGAATAGAGATCAGAAGGAAAGAAAGAGCTTGATATGGTTAACCCTTTGATAAAAGCTTCTCCTTATGTCTCGATCTGAAGAAGATCATGAGAAAGATGGTTTTAAAGAACGTTGTCGTTGGAAAAAATTATCCATCACTTCATAAGTGGCATAGGCCAAGCAAGAGGGAATGGCAAGATTCTTCCTGCTTGAGCTACTATTTTGTTCACTAGTGCCCCACCACCTGCAGCCTCGAGGATATTTTTGTCACTTGCTTACAAACCCTCGTAGAAGTACTTTATAATCAACAAATCACTGAATCGATGATGCGGACATCTGGTTACCAATCTCTTGTAATATTCCCAGCATTCATACAATATTTCTCCTGCTATCTTCTTAATGCCACAAATCTCTTTCTGAATCTGAGTTTCCTTTGATACATGAAAGTATCTCTCTAAGAAGAGTTTCTTCAAACCATTCCAAGTTGTGACACTTCCAGAAGGTAGATAGTATAACCATTCCTTAGATATGTCCAACAAGGAGAATGGAAAAGCTCGTAACATAACTCCATCTGCATCTGTATCCTTTGGTAGCATGGCCATGCCTTTGTTGTGCAAATTCATTAGATGTTTATTTGGATCTTCATTAGTTATTCCATGAAACTTTGGTAGCTCACGTATCAACCCTGGCTTGATCTCAAATATAGATATTGTTTGAATACACCACTGATATGTATCCAGCTTGTGAGAAGCTAATTCCTGGAGTGTACTGTTTGCGTCATCCATTGCTTCCTTTTGTTTTTATTCCGGTTTATCTTTCAGTATAGTCCCTCTCCTAGTCTCAATTCCAATCTGTGGATATCCAACAAGTTTCGGTTTCGGTTTTGGCTTAGGAGCCAGAAGATAAGTACCTGAAAAAAAAAAATTCAAAAAGAAAGTTTAAAACTAAGAAAGAAATCAAAAACAAAATAACAATCCGTTATGCCTCCCCGGCAACAACGTCAAAATTTGGTCGGTTGTCATCCAAGCAAAATTATTTTAAGTTCTTTTCACTCATAATTATAAGTAAGAGTATAGCAATAAAAACGTATTCGATCTACAAGGAGATATGGGTTGTTAATTGTATTTAAAAACTATTGTAAACATGAGGGAATTTTGTAGTTCAAAGTAATTTAAACTAAAACTTAAGCTGAAAGGGTTTAAGAAAATATTATAAGAGGAAACTTGTTAAGGAATTCACCGTCTATCATTACACATGCTATTCAATCAAACATCAATATTTTCATTCACTCTCTCGTGTTAACAATAACCTTAAAGTATGCACAATCGATGTCAACACTTTGTTACGTCTCCACAAATCAACAAATATTGCAATCGCTAACATATGAATTCTTTTCTAACAAATATTGCAAGCACTAATGCTTTATCGCTAAGAGATTCAACTTGAAGAAATCTGTAAATTATGTGAGACGGTGCCGAATGTTTCTCCGAAGCAAAACACTACCACACTACCTACGAGAAAAGATGTTATGCAAGAGCTCTACGACCTGCTTTCAAGTTCAAGAGGCTGGACGGAAGGAAAGGTATTTGTTCAGTTCTGCTTCCTTACTCATATGTAATATAACAAAATCGTGGTATATTCAACCTAGGCCAAGTTTTTAATTACGATTTCCTCCACGATTCACACCGCTAGTGATCACAAATTACTACTAGTTACTAGGGTTCTTGATAAAATTACCTAAGACTCCTAATAAGCTATAAAGAAGTTATTAAAATATTTACTTTGCAACTTAAACATGCGAAATAACTAATCATATTATAAGAACACAATCAAATAATTATTATACCTGGTAAAACTTGAACGATATGCAAGAGATTGAATAATTAAAACTAATGTATTAATCGAATAACATGTTCATGACTTAGGTTATATCTTTAACCAATATAAGAAAATTAGTTCATAATGGATTTCTTAAAATCCATAAAAATTAATAAGATAGATAAGTAAAGCAAACCCTAGGTTGTGGAAAATCTCCAACTCCAAAGCTCCTTCTCTTCTCCTCTTAGGATATGATATGATATATATTCCCATTGGAAGTGAAATTGTCCCTTAAATAGTTATCCCGGAAGTCAAAGTGTCTGCGCTCGAATCCCGGTCGAAATAGGTCGCTAAAGTTGATCCAAATAGCATAAAACGTGAAAACACACTCACCATCCATATGGGCCACGCATCAGATAAACTAAGCCCAGCCCAAATAATTTTTCAAATTAAACAAAAAATTTCCTCGGTGATTTATTTCCAGATCCATCGAGAAGAAAATTTGTTTCTGGTTTCAACTCCCAGGTCCTCGATGGCTCTGACCTATCGAGAATTTTCTTTCTCCCTGACTTTGAGCTAGATTCCTACTTTCTCTCGAACTCTATTTTCTTCAAACGAGAAAATCTTATTACCCTGATCCTCTCCAACTTCTCAAGCTATAACCTAAAACCCAACCAACAACGAAAACTCGAGCTTCACTTCCCTGCTTCTTTTAAAATCAACCTTACTGCCAGTATCAATCTTCACTCGAACTAAACCATCTATTATATTCACAGACTCTCTCAATAACCACAAGAAAATCAAGCCATGACTGCACCTTCTTCTGTCTCTTCCATTATCAATTCTTCAACTATGCCACCATTTACTACTCATCAGAAATCATTCCATATTCTCAGCGTCACTTCACTACCATCAATAGTCTACAATTCGAGTTCTCAGTACCATGGCAGCAATCAAACAACAACAATGTCAATACCACTGCAGATATAACATCTAATTCAAATACGACCCAAGTCTTCGCATAGCTCCATCAACCCACTGTCGTCATCTCTTCTCCACTGATCTTCATTATTGTGATTAATCACAACACCACCTTCGAGCTTTCACTATAAAGTTTCACTTCTCTTGAAACATATTCGGGCATCCACTCACAGACTTGATATTTTCTCCATTCATTCTCCTTCTCGTTGATATAAGGCAACAACCAAGACTACGTCAACAAATCAGCGAGAAAATCCCTAGTTATCTGTTCGTGAGTTGAGGGAGAAGAAGAAGGTGGCCCTTATCAGTAGAGTACGCGCCATTAACACCATTCAAATAATAGGAAGTTATTAGCAATAATACAAGTGCTTTTTACAGTTCCTTAGAAAGGTGATTGCCTCGAGTAAAAACAAGGGTTCCTTTATAAATTTTGTGCTTCGACACCTTTCACCACTTTGACTTGCTTCAAATGCTCATATCTTCTTCGTACGAAGTCGGAATGACCTCATTCTTTTGTTGTTGGCTTATTTTTTTTCGTTTTATTCGAAATGGTGGGATGAAATCCTGGATTCTACTGAGTATCACTGGGTTTTTGGATATTCTTCCTTCAAAGTACTCCATTTGCACTTCTTTTAGAGATGTAACCTAACAAAAGACATAATATACATAAGCAATAATAATACAAGATAATTCACATGAAATATAGCAAATAAGCATAAGAAAATGATACTCAAAACATGTAAATTATGCACTTATCAACTTTCGCATAACATTGGCTTCAAACATTCCCAAATGTATACCATGGTACTCCTAAGCTAGTACATGACCATTAAACTTACTAGATTCAACTCTGGTCAGTCTACTTATTAACTTAGTGAACTGAGAAACTTTTGTCACTGGATTGACTTAATCAAAATAGCAGTAATCCATGACTCCACTGTTTTCCATGAGATATCAAATACAAAACATGAGGGGATTCTCGTTTGGGTATTGGTTTGGCGGTCTACGGCATCGTGCGTTGTGGCAACACATCCACTAACAAGAAGGTAATAATTAGTGGTACGGTTAAAAAACAGTTAAGAGGACGAGAATTAGTGGTCATACAATCCTTCTTATTTATTGGACATGACTCCACTACAATCTCCACGATCGTCACTCCTCCATCTCTTTGTAATTTCCCCCACTTACAAGAAATCAGTGTGTCTCCTACAAAAAATAAATAGATGTACTAATTTATTCGAAATCAGAACATAACAGAGATCTATCCCAGACATAATCCATTCTTAAAACTATACGCTACCATTTTTATCACATAATGATTCTAAACCTTCTTTGCTTCCCTCCCCTAAGATCAACCCATTATCTCCACCTTTGTGATCGAAGCAGGAGTCATGTTCGGTTTTGATCTCTCGAACCTACTGAAAGTACTCTTTTGCAGTATATTTTTTTCACCCTAAAACAAGAGTACTTTGTAATTTCTGTCAATCTTATTCCCTAATATCTAATTCTTGATGGTCGCATAGAAGAAGAGATGAACCTTAGAATAAACAAAAATTATGATGATCCTCCGAGTTTTAATATAATCAACATGCTCATCAGTGAAGACTTTGAAAGTGTTAACTTAATACAGTTTTATAAGGAAATCTAGGTCGATAGAGGACGACTCTAGCCGCAACTAGGACACAGCGCGCCAAGATTAAGATTCTAAGTTGCAGAGAGTCTTTTATTTATAATGACAAATAAGGCTGGATTGATTAAATTTCAATCAATTGAACACCTACTTCAATGTTTAGTAATTCATTTACTTGTCTCATGACCAATCTTCACAGAAGGAATAAATTCCTCTCTACTTACTACGGCCTCCTTAATGCTAAGTTATTCCAGTTGAAAATCCATTTCATTAATACTTAATCATTATCCCTCTAATAAGACCAAGTAGCTAAATTTCCTTGTACCTTTGTCACATAAGAAGATCTATGATATGATTGTAGCAACTGATTATGATTTTTTTCTATAACAGTGTCATTATTGGTGGGATATAAAAAGAAGAGAGTACCCAGTACACCATTAACTCTTTTGCAATAACCTATATCAGACAAACCTTGTATAATCTTATTGATATTACAATGACTAAGATTACTTCAATAAGGTGATCTTGGATGTAATCTAGATTCAAGGAATAGATTAAAGGTAGACAATATAATTTTAGGGATCGATACAAGATGTTGTTAACGAGAGTATGTACTTTAATTATATAACTAAACAATATAATAGTGGAATAAAGTAAATAACACAAACACACAAGATTTTGTTAAGGAGGAAAGTTGTTTGGCAGAAAACCCCCGGAACCTAGTCTATTTTTTAATACTCCCAGAATTAAGCCGTTACACAAAAAATTTCATGGATCGGAAAATTCCTCCTCCGGTGTTATGCGCTAGGAAGGCCAGATTTCCCTGATGCACGGCTTGAAAGACAATAACCGGACCTTAAAGCTTAACTTCTTGCTGGCAAATGCAGGTAGCTTTGCCTTTCCAAGCATGCTTTATATTCATGAGTCTCGAACACTCTGATTATTTGTACCTTGTGGCTCACTAGGCAAATACATGTCGATTTGCCTTTCCGGGCATACTACTCAAAACGTAGTTTCCATACCATTCCAACTCACCCTTGCTCTGCAAAGGGTACAGAGCCATTAAAGCCAATGATGAATGCCTTTGGAAATCATCACATACTTATGAGAATTTCCAGGCCTAACTCATACCTTGGACTAGAACCTAGGCCATTTCAAGCCTTTTTCGCTTCATCAACTTTGCTTCGACTATGCGCTGGAGCCTGCACTGATTTTTCTCTTGCCAAGGGTGTAATATCCAGGCACATGCCATTTCATGATGTAAAAGTTGATAGGAAGTATGAACAATCATTCGAATGGAATTGCAACTACCTCATCAAGTTTGGCAACAATCATCTCTTGACTTGGCATTGCTGAGCCAGATGATATAATTTACCATAATGTGCAATTACCTCTAAATTAGATGATATAAGCGACAAGGTTTTATACCTCAATGCATTGAATTGCGGCTGCCTACATACCAATATGTACCTTGAAGGGATCAAGCATGATCGTAGTTCGTCTGATGGGTCATTTTGGAAGGAACTAGAAACATAAGCCTTTTAAGGCAAAGCCAACATTGATTCCAGCTTGGTGTAGCAAGGACAAAGTCCAAGCAAATCCTAGTCCGTATAGGCCAAGAGACTTTCACAAGGTATGCACCATCTTGTGCATAACTATCGATACTTAGTATCCAAATATCCATTCTCGAGTACGCAACACAATTGAATGATGCTTTCGCATAATTTAAGATTTATCGGCTAAGCTACAAGCACATTGACGCTTATGCATCCAGTATGTACCAAAGTATACGCCATATCGCATATGTATGTATATTAACGCTCATGCACATTCGACCAAAGCTCCCTCCCTATATATTTCTTAATCGCATTTCTATATATTTGGAATAGAAAGGTAAGGGAAATCCATCGACTGCACTTCTTAGTAGCGCATACTCGGGTACACATCACAGATTAGTGAATCTTCCTCGGGTACACATCACAATAATTGGGATGCTTGTTTGGTAAGCATCCTCGGGTACACTTCATCAATTTTCAACCAACGACTCTTCCCTATATATGTTTTATTAGCATTTCTACAAGTGGATATAAGGAGGGTAAATGACATTCACCTAATGCACTTTCTAGTGATGAATTCTCGGGTATGCATCACGGCATAATGGTGCCTTAGCACTATGACGCGCTCTCGGGTACGCAACATAGGGTTAGTGATGCATTCTCAATCATGCATCATGGCATAATAGTGTCTTAGCACTATAATGCTTTCTCGGGTAAGCTTCATGAATTTCCAACCAACACCTCCTTCATATATAGGTATTATTAGCATTTCTACAAGTGGATATAAGGAGGGTAGATGAAATTCATCTACTGCAGTTTCTAATGATGCATTCTCTGGTATGCATCACGGTATAATAGTGCCTTAGCACTATGATGCGCTCTCGGGTACACGATATAAGGTTAGTGATGTATTCTCAATCATGGCATAATAGTACATTAAAACTATAATGCATTCTCGGGAATGCAACATTGGGTCAGTGATGCATTCTCAATCATGCATCACAGAATATTAGTGCATTAGCACTGTAATTTATTCTCGGGTATGCAATATTGGGTCAGTGATGCATTCTCGATCATGCATCTCGGCGTAATAGTGCATTAGCACTATAATGCATTCTCGGGTATGCAACATTGGGTCAGTAATGCATTCTCAATCATGCATCACGGCATAATATTGAATTTGCACTATAATGCATTCTTGGGTATGCAATATTGGGTCAGTGATGCATTCTCAATCATGCATCACTGCATAAAAGTGCCTTAGCACTATAATGCCTTCTCGGGTATGCAACATTGGGTCAGTGATGCATTCTCAATCATGCATCACGGCATAATAGTGATTAGCACTATAATGCATATTCGGGTATACAACATGAATTTCCAACCAATACCTGCTCCCTATATATGTTTTATTACCATTTCTATAAGTAAATATAAGGAGGGTTAGGGAAATTCATCGACTGTACTTTTTAGGGATGCATATTCGGGTATGCATCCAGTACAATAATGCCTCAACACTATGATGCGCTCTCAGGTACGTGTCAAGGCCATTTGTGCCTTTCCCGGGTAAGGGTCATTTTTGATTTGTGATGCATTCTCGAATATGCACCACGCATAATAGTACCTTAATACTATATTCAAGGCCAATGCATCCACACCCTGATGCATTCCTAAGTAAGCTTTATAAGCTTAGGATGAAGCTTCATCCCATGTCATGACGCATCCCTGAGTAAACGTCATGCGAAAACTTGCGGGTGTTACATTCTTACCACCTTCATCGATTTTGATTTCCTGCGCATATGTCCCATACCATGATGCACAGAAATCCTGCAAGGTTTTAATTTTTGTTAGTGAACAAAAATTAGAACCTTCTGAATATGTGTTCCATTCCGCATATCCCGGAATCCGAATAGGGTATATAGTTGTCGTAAATGCCGATTAATACCTTCCAAACATACGACCCATATTGTATGATCGAGGATTAGAAAAGGTTTTAAAACTCTACCAAGAATAATGAATTTGGATCCCTAAACATGTGTCCCATACCACATGCTCAAGAATGCAAAAGGATTTACTCAACACGAGATCTTAAGTGGACGTCCCATACCATACACTTTAGAGTCCCTAAAGTTCACAAGGGTTGAAAGGGTCATCGAATATGATAAGCAATATTTTACTTAGTACTGTAAGGACCAAACTCAAATGCCATAAAAGTCGGATGAAGCCTCTGTTATACCTAACGGTCTTCCGGGTTTTTACTCATAAATAGGAGCTAGCAGGCATGACAACACACACCATTTCAGCGATGGGTGGGGATGATTAGTCCCATTTTCTAAAACCGTTCCAGTGACGGTCTTCCGGGTTATAAACAATATGGTAAAAGAGCTTAATAAGGCATGGCAAACCCATAGTACACTTGAGCGCTTCTAAATGTCATCGAAGTAACTATCGTAGTAGTTACAATTTTACTTATCATAGGCGCTTGGCCTGATTTTCCAACACAAAATTTACAAAGTAATTTGGCATAACAGTCACGAACTCTTTTTTGCGCAACAGTTGGCCTACTCTTCCATCTTTTTTTCCTTTTTTCCTTTGAAGGAATTTTTTTTCATCACATTACAAACACTCACTTGACGATCCCACAACACACAATCCCTAGTGTTTTCTAAGAACTTTCTCTGATACCATTTTTCACAAACCGAAAAATTCCGCCTCTGGCGCTATGCGCTGGGCAGGCCTGAACTCCCCGATGCACGACTTGAAAGACAGGAACCAGACCTTAAAGATTAACTTCTCGCTGGCAAAGGCAGGTAGCTTTGCCTTTCCAACAATGCTTTATATGCATGAGTCTCGAACACTCTGATTATTTGTACCTTGTGGCTAACCAGGCAAATACAAGTCGATTTTCCTTTCCGGGTATGTTTTGCAAGCATGATACTCGAAACGTAATTTCCATACCGTTCCAACTCACCCTTCTTCTGTAAAGGGTACAGGGCCATTAAAGCTAATGGTGAATGCCTTTGAAAAGCATCACATACTTATGAGCATTTTCCAGGCCAAACCCATGCCTTGGACTAGAACGTAGGCCATTTCAAGCCTATTTTTTGTTTCATCAAATTTGCTTCGACCATGCGCTGGAGCCTGCACTGATCTTGCTCTTTCCAAGGGTGTAACATCTAGGCACATGGAATTCTATGCTGTAAAAGTTGATAGGAAGTATGAAAAATCCATCGAATGGCAACTACCTCATCAAGTATGGCAACAATCATCTCTTGACTTGGCATTGCCGAGCCAGATGATACGATTTACCATAATGTCGCAATCACCTTTAAATTAGATGATATAACCGACAAGGTGCTGCACCTCAATGCATTGAATTGCGGCTACCTACATACCAATCGTAACTTGAACGGATCAAGCATGATCGTAGTTCATACGAAGGGTCATTTTAAAAGAAACTAGCAACATAAACCTTTTAAGACAAAAAGCCAACATCGATTCCATCTTGGTGTAGCAAGGCCAAATCCCAAGAAAAGTCTACTCCGTATAGGCCAAGATACTTTCACAAGGTATGCACCATCTTTTGCATAACTATCGTTACTTAGTAGGCAAATATACATTCTCGAGTACGCAACACGATTGAATGATGTTTTCACATAATTTAAGCTTTATCGGCTAAGCTACAAGCACATTGACGCTTATTCATCAAGTATGTACCAACGTATAGGCCACATCGCATATATATGTGCATTACCGCTCATGCACATTCGACCAAAGCTCCCTCCCTATATATGTCTTAATCGCATTTCTATATATTTGGAATAGAAGGGTAAGGGAAATCCATCGACTGCACTTTTTAGTAGCGCATACTCGGGTACACATCACGGATTAATGAAGCTTTCTTGGGTACACTGCAGATCAATTGAGATGCTTGCTTGGTATATGCCCCTAACCCAAGGGGTCGGTCTTGTATTCTATTAGGATTAGGGAAATCCAACCAACACCTGCTCCCTATATATATTTTATTATCATTTCTATAAGTAAATATAAGGAGGGTTAGGGGCATTTATCGACTATAATTTTTAATGATGCATACTCGGGTATGCATCACGGTACAATAGTGCCTCCACACTGTGATGCGCTCTCTGGTACGCGTCAAGGTCATTTGTGCCTTTCCCGGATAAGGGTCATTTTTGACTTGTGATGGATTCTCGAATATGCATCATGCATAATAGTTCCTTAGCACTATAATTCAGTGCCAATGCATCCACACCCTGATGCATTTCTAAGTAAGCTTTATAAGCTTAGGATGAAGCTTCATCCCATGTCATGATGCGTCCCTGAGTAAGCGTCAGCGAAAATTGCGGGTGTTACAAAAATCCTACCTAAAACTTCGTATAGTTAAGACTGAATAAACTACCTCTAGTTACTCAGTTTCCTCAATATCCTTGAAGCTACAACCAATCTGTCCAATACACGTGAATCACTTAATAGAATCCACTTCCAAGTGTTGTTTTACCTCTGTAAAGATTTCTGCATCCAAATTCCTTTAGGACGTCTTACAAATAATAAAGAATCCAACGGTTTTCTAACCCACTCAAATCCAATCACAGTATCAAAGATATTTAATGATTAATTCAGAGTCAAGGATCTTCCTTTTATATTTGTAATCCAATAATTTACCAAATTTGAAACTCCTTGCTTAATTACAAGACTTACTTTATGATAAGTCATAAACAACTTGTCGTTCTCTACAAGCTTTACGTTTATCAAAGATAAGCCACTTGTTTGTCCCAGACAATCAACCAAGCCGATAATATCGGAAACATAAAAGAAATTCAAGTCGTCAAAGTTATCAATGTTCTTTATTTTCAATATTAACAATGTGTAATTGATTCCATAAATGATTTGTCTCACCGAGAAGAGTCTTTTAATGTTGGAAAATCAATTATTCTATCCCACAGATCTAGAATCACTTAAATCTGCAATAGTCAAATATTCAAAGTCTTGAGTGGTCTTATATCAGAAGAGAGGGACCATAAAATAAACAAGAACTAATTTAGAAATAACCATGATGTTAGTTCAACAACAAGTAATAAATACGAAAATTAAAGTGTTATTCTTAATTTCTCACCAATAGTACTACTAGAGCTTCTTGATCCCAAAGAAGGATTTAAATTAGTTAATAGTGTTTCATCCAGAGCCGAATCAAAATTCCTTGTTACTATGTTGAATTAACTACCTACACTTCAAAGGTGTATTGGGGGATGAGTAGTAAGAACTCAATATCCACTATATATAGTGTTATGACTAACGCTTGTTAAGAAAACAAGAAAACCAATTTTAAAAATTCTCAAAGATATGCAATTAATGTTATCTCTCAATTTAAAACATTCTTGACATTCTTTCGATTATATTAACACACAATGTTGTAATAAAATCTTAAAATATATTTCCAACTAATATATGAGAAATTCTATTAGTATGACAACTAATATTAGCTAGTGCAAATCCTTGTAGTTTGCTAAATTAGAAAACTAGTTAAGTGCAATCTTCTGGAAAAAGAAAGCACATCAATATCGTTTCCAGAATTGGATTTGAAATGTTTATCAAAAGGAATAAATATATACATTAATATATTTGATTTAAATACGTGTTCAACGTTTCCTGACGTAGAACTTTTCTATTTCAACTTGCTCATCTTTCAAAATCTTAAAGATAAAGAATATAAGATGGAAATTTCAAAATTTACAAATCTCAAATCAGTCCTGAAAGGGGTCGGTCTTGTATCCTATTATAATAGAGAATTATTCCTCTCTGAACAAAATTTAAAGCATACCAAAGAAAAAAAATTCTAGAATGAATTCAAAGTCCAGATTCATCATTATATACATATATCTAATTTTTTGAAAATTCAACACTAATCTATGTCAAGAGTCATATTAGTGTTATGTCGAAACTATGATAGTATATTTAACTATACTGCGTAACTCAATTCAATAAGTTGTAGAAACAACGAATATCCTTTCTTTTTACACTTTGATCAGAATGATCAAGTCATCTAAATAATCAAATCCATGTAAAAAAAATTTGCATATGTTATGTTTTTAATGAACCCAATAAGAACTTGATGTAAATGGAACAAGTCAATATCTACTGACCTCAATTGAAGGATGACGTCTTCGTTTGTCACCAATACATCTTCAACTCTTCAATGAGTAACTAGAGATTTCCTAAAAAAAATTGTATCCTAAGTCCAACATAACAAAGTTGACTTTAGTAAGCAATTCAAGCGTTCGGATTTTTGAACTAAACTTGACAACCAAACTTGACATACCAACACTTGGTGGGTTCATCCGAGCAGTGCCTTCAAAATATCTACCATCAAATTAATATGGAGGTTTAGTACCTAATCCTCTTGGATAAGCAAGTCCATAAAGTTGTTTTGTAACCGCTGAAGTTCTAAACCATGTATGCATTTAATATTGTTCTTTTTCTTCCCAGGTGAAGTTACTATTAGTTAAATTACATAAAATTCGAATAGACCTAAATATGAAGTCTAGCTCCTTGATTATAGTGTGGTATATAGTTACATATATAAACATGTTCTTCAAGCTACTACTTGTTATACCTAGTTGTTTCCCTTTTCACGGGTATTATATGTAATTCCCCAATTCGGCAGGTAGGGTTCACCGAATGGTTTGTCCTTTCTTAATACTGAGGCCTTTTCAGCACAATTGGCTCCAGAGTTGGCAAAATGCTCTGCAGTTAAGTGTGCTCGGGCTGGAATAATCCAGAGATTGGTAACCTCGTGGGAAGCTGCTACTGGATAACCGCAGTGGTGCCCGTCGAAACCCCACACTTCCGGATGACGTGGGGACAATAACGGTGGAGGGTCGGGTCATTACAAATGGTATCAGAGCCGATGAAGGGTCACCTTTCTAGGTTGAGAGCGTACGCTGGATGGGGTGTTCCGGTTATAGGTGTCATGAGTGGTAGAAAACGTCGGAGATCTGGGCTTGACTATATTATGGAGCGGAGGACGGCTCTAATATAAGGTGGCGGTATTGTAATACCCCGACTCGGCAGGTAGGGTTCGTTGAATGGAATATAGGTAATGATTTGTCATTTCCTAACACCGAGGCCTTTTTAACATAATTGGCTCCAAAGTTGGCAAAAAGATTTGTAGTTAAGCGTGCTCAGGTGGGAGTAATCCAGGGATGGGTGACCTCCTAGGAAGCTTCTGCTAGATAACTGCAGTGGTGCCCATTCAAAACTCCACAGTGCCGGATGACCGCATTGGTTAAGTGAGAACAATATCAGTGGAGGGTCGGGTCATTACATTATAAGAAAAATGAAAAAAAAATATATTATTTAGATCTGGAGTCATTGTCTTTGTTTGTACACCTCTTATTGGTTGGTTCACTCTTTATAGTGGTAAATATGATTTTATTCTTATATTATTAATAGTTGTTACTCTAGGTGAAGTTGGCTTTCACTAAAAGCATTTCTAAGCCAGCTAGAGTTTTTCAGGAAAGCAAGAAACCTTATGGAAGTTATAAGGAGGAAAAAAATATAGAAGTCAAGATTAGTATAGATGTTACTAAGGCTCTCAAGTTTGGGGTTGATGCCTATGAAACTCATATTGTTTATCAATGGCCGGAGTTTGCTTATTTTTTGAATGGTATTTAATTTTGTAAGGTTTGAAGAATTCTGGATCACCCACAAAAGTTGTGTGTAGCTGCTACTACTTCAAGTTTTGGCTGTAAACTCCCCTCCAAAATTTCCCCATCCCCCTATGTCCCTGAACCAAACCTGTTCTCTAAAGAAAAAAATTTCATTATAAGATACTACACTGAAAGGGATGTTCTTATGGAGTTTGTAGCAAAAAATGAAACTTCCCCAAAAAGTTAAATTGGCCAGGAAAATTGCTGATAGACTAGGAACCCAAGAGACCAATGGGAACCCCATTCATTTTTCTGCTGGATCTTCTAGTAAAACTCAAACTGATAAAATATCTCAACACCCTGATGTTACTACTTGTATCCAAAGGAACAAGTCTGGAGTGTGTGGAAAAAAAGATTGTTGCTACTAGCAAAAAAAGATTAAACAATCCAAAGATTGCTGCTAGAAATATCAACAATTTCACCAATATTAGTCATACCAACATTGATGTTGCTTCAATCTTCCCTCCTTCAAAAATCTTCATACCAACTCCCCTCAACACCCTCCCAACCTTAACTGAAATCAAGAACGAAATGGAGCTAGAAACTAAAAGAATCAAAAATGAAAAATTGTCCCTGAGAAAAAAACATTCTCTTCTTCTCATAGACAAAAGAAATCTCATCAAGGAAAAAATTACCACTTTGGACACCAAAACAAAGAACCCTTATCACCCTGAGGAACCATAATCCCAAAAGAAAACCAAAGATGGTTGTTCTGCTTTGCAAATGATCACTCAATATGATGATGCTAATGGTGAATCTTCCCAATTAGGTGGTGTCCTGATGGATCATCTCTTCAACACTACTGACAATTCCATGGGAGATATAGGTTACTCTAATGAGGTAACTTTCCCTAATCCTACGTTAAATTTCTATATGCATGAGAATAATGTTTTGTTAAATGCTCATAACTACTAGCCTGCTTGGGAAAATCAAAATGTGGGTTTTTATCTATCCTTGTGTTTTATACTTCTGGAACTTATTTACCACTCTTGCTTGGAACTGTCAGGGTCTTGGACAGAAAGATACTAAAAAACACTTAAATGACATCTTGAATAAGTTTAACCATGATATCATTTTCCTATCTGAAACAAAATGGAAACATAATGACATAAATAAAATCCTAAGAGATATTGATGCCTAAAAAAACTAGTTTCTTGGACCAAAAGGGGTTGTTGGCACTGCTGGTGGGCTTGCTTTGATCTAAAAAGATAATTATTTATTGATGTTATTGACTTTTTCCACAATCATATCAATGTCATTGTTTCTAATGCTAATATCCCTGATTGGCTCCTCACTAGCTATTGTGGTAGTCCCTATGACATGAATAAGATTGAATCTTGGAATATAATTAAATAAACAACAACCTTCCATGGCTAGTCATTGGTGATTTCAATTTTTTTCTAAATGAATTTGAAAAATTCAGTTCTCATCCCATTCATAGAAAGGAAGCTAATTAGTTCCAAGCAAAAATTAGTGAGGTTGACCTCACTGACTTGGGTTCACTGGCTACCCCTTCATTTGGTCTAAAAGAAGAGTTGGTAGTACTCTGAATAAACACATATTGGATATGGGTTTGGCTTCTGATTCTTGGATCCAACTCTATCCAAATACCATTATTTTCAATCTTCTTTCTATTGGTTCTGATCACCATCCAATTATTCTTAATTCCAACCCAAATTGGAAAATTTCCTTTATTTCTTTTAAGTTCTTTGGTCCATGGATTAACCGTGAGGACTGTAAGAAAATCATTGTTGAATGCTGGAAAAAAGAATTGACTAGCTTCTCAGCTTTCATCATTGCTAGAAAGTTAAAGGATTTTAAGCTCAAACTAAGTTATGGAATAAGAAAATTTAGGGAAATATTAAGACCAATGTGGATGATAGCATAAAAGATTTAGAATTGTAAGACAACAACTACTTTAGCCATGGAAAAGGCCAATGCATTAATAATGCTAGAAGGAAAGTCAGACATTGGGAAGATATTAAGGAAAACTTCTGGCAAATCAAAAGTAGATATCAAACCATAAAGTTGGGGGATAGAAACACTAAAGTTTTCCACAGAAACATTAAGAACATAATAAGAATAAATAGATTGATATCATTCAAGATGTTGATGGTATTTGGTTAACTTACCATGATGTTATTACCCAACATTTTACCAACCAGTTCAAGACTATGTCAACTCCAGAGGATAACATCCTAAACTTTGAGGTCATAGACCTTATCCCAACTACAATCAATACCCATGAAAACATCACCCTAAATGCTATCTCAGATGCTATGGAAATAAAAAATATCCTTTTCAATATGGAAGGTAATAAAGCTCCATGCCTTACTGACTTTCCCCCATGATTCTTTCAAGCAAATTGAGATATTGTGGGTGAAGATATCACTCATACGGTCCATAATATTTTTCATTTATGAATATATGCTTAAGGAAATGAACTTCACTTTTCTTTATCTTATTCCTATAATAGACAATCCTACTTCCCCTGCTCATTTTAGACCTATCAGTCTCTGTAACACTATCTACAAGATAATATCTAAACTCATAGATCAGATAATGAAAATCCTCCTTCACAAAGTAATATCTCCTTACCAATATGCTTTTATACCTGAAAGACAGATCTATGACAACATTGTCATTGCTCATGAAATCATCCATAATATGAACTCCAGAAAGGGTAAGAAAGGTAACTGGGGTACCATGGGTATAAAATAAATATGGAAAAGGCCTTTCAAAAAGTGGATTGGGATTTTTTTTAATGGCTATAATGCAAAAAATGTACTTTAATGCCAATTGGTGCAAGTTGATACATGAATGTATATCCACCATCAACTTGGTTGTTCTTGTTAATGGTGTTCCAGGAGATTTCTTTAGCCCCTCTATGGGTCTCATGTAAGGGGATCCTATATCTCCCTACTTATTTCTGTTTTGCATGGAAGCCCTCTCAAGAACTCTTACTCATGCTGAAAACATGGTTTCATAACTTGTATGAAAATATGTAAGAATGCTCCTTCTATCAACCATATCTTTTTTATTGATGACTGCATGATCTTCTGTAATGCTAATATGTCTAATTGCACTAAAATGGTTACCATTTTCAAGATTTTTAGCAGCATCTCTGGACAACTAATCAATTTCAATAAATATGGTTTTTTCTTTAGCAATTGATGAAGACCTGGGTAACCATATAAGTTCTCATATGAGAGTGCAAATGATTGATATAAATGATAAATACCTGGGGTCTCCTATTTTTACTCACAGATAAAAATAATAAACTTTTTCAAAACTTTGTATGGATAAACTCAAGCAAAGATTGGCAGGCTGGAAAAATAGGCTTCTAAATCCTGCTGGAAGAGCTACCCTCATCAGCACTGCCACCTGTACTTCCATCATCTATCAAATAACCTTCTTCAAAATTCCAAAACACACCTACCAGGAGTTAAACAAGATTCAAAGAGATATCTTTTGGGGTAAGGATTTGGAAAATCCAAAAGGTTACTACCCAAAAGCTTGGGATTCAATTTGCAAACCCAAGGAGTTGGGAGGTCTAGCATGGATCTCTTCAACAGTTCTATGATTACTAAGATAGGGTGGAGACTGACCCAATACAAAAACTCCTTTTTGTACCAAATAATGTATGAGAAATATTTTTACAATAAGAACATTCTGAACATGAATACAAAACCAAATGCAGGGGACTCATGGATTTGGAAAGATATTCTGGAAGGTATTGATAATATTCAGCATTATAATAAATAGAATTTTGGAAATTGAAGTTGCATCAACATATGGGATGATAAATAGATTTCAGATATCAACATTCATTTACACAAACCTCCTGACTTCCCAGAAGATTTTATGCTTGTCAAACATATCATAAATGGTAAAGGGGAATGGGACATAAATAAGATCAACAAATGGTTAACTTTGGAGGACTCTTTTTCCATCCTCAATACTACAATCCAATCGGAGAAAGAGGACCAAATAATCTGTACCCTAATAGAAAGTGGGGAATTCATTGTCAAATCTCTTTATATAGCAAAAATTGTTCAAAAGTACAACAATGATGCTCTAATCTCTCTTTGGGGAAAAATATGGAAAATGAAAACTTCTCCAGCTATTTAAATATTTGTGTTTAAATATGCTCATGGAATCCTCCTAACTAATGTAAAAACTACAAGCACAATGTATTATATTGTTCCAATCTGCAATTACTGCAAAAGTAGGGAGGAAACTTTGTCACATCTCTTCATAAATTTCCCCTTTGCTACTAAGGTCTGGAAAGGTCTATGGGGTCCAAATCATACAAAATTTCAAAATTATAACATATTTAGGTACTGATATACATATCTATGCTACTAGATGTTGGTTCATTTGGAAGGCTCGATGTGATTCCACCTTTAACAATATTAAGATGGATGCCCAACAAACTGCTATAAAAATAAAAAACCATCTCTGTGATTATAACAAAGTTCATAACCTTCAAGATCATATTCTGAATAATGTTCATTATAGGAAAAATAACATTGTTCTAAACAAAAATTTTGCTTAAACGAGAGATGAAGTTTTGGAATTACTATTAAAGTTTGCACTTTGAAACACCAGTTTTCTTCTAAGATCTATACTTCTCTAATAATTGTTGATTTTGTAGGAACTTGCATGGGGTTAGAAGATATCCGGAGACTATGGATAGAATGAATACTAGACATGAGCAAATCTAGATTTTCAGTGGGCCAAAGAGATAATGTGGACCAATGTTTCTATTGAAGTTGAAAATATGTCAACTATGACAAGCTTCAAATGCCTGTATCAAGATGTGGTCCAAGAAAGATTTCAAGTATGCTACCATGTTACATACCAAGGAAACAACGAAGACATGTCAAACATGATATCTTTTGTTCTTTGAAAGTTGAATGTAATAAATAGATCCCTAAATTTTAGCATTTTAAAACTTGTGTCCATCTCTCAGAAACACAACCTCTCATCTCCCTTTTTTTGGCAGGGAGAAATTTTGAATTCTTTGAACTGTAACCTGAATCCTGGCCAGGCTTTGGACTTTTTAAAAGCCGATCGCCCTTTCCAGGGCATATATCTGATTTAGGATTTGTTAATTTTCTTTTCTTTTAAATGTTTAATTTAGTAATTTTTTTATATAAATGGAACAATGTTGGAATCTTAGTTAGTTTGAGGATATTATACCTTAGTTTTTGAAAATGCACAGTTCTCATGTGCACCATTTCTTAAAGATATGTCATGGCTCAATAACAATGGACTTGCAAAATCAAATGACTTACGTTTAACATTTTTTTTTTGAAATTATTTGATTAATGAATTAATGAATTTATCAACTGACAAGTTCCCGTTAGGGTTGCATTATAGGTTAGGCAGGTCATGGTTGGTCTCAGTCGCCACTCGACCCACTGATGTTGAGTATAAGAAATTTTCATTCAAATCTACTTGTCGTTATAACAGGTCGGATCCCACCCAACCCGTTACTTGACCAGGTTAGGCTAGGAAGGTAGGGTTCAACCATACATTTTTTTTATCTTAAGAATAACCCTTAGTCCGCACTAACATAACCCATCTACACCTTCTTAAGTTGCGCCTATTTTAGAGGTTTCTCCCATGAATTCTTTTTCACCATAAAATTCTCACCAATGGATTTTCTCGTTTTTTCAGACACTGTGTCACTCGATTTCTAGAGAAAACTATTAATAATTATCACCATATATGTACCATATGGATCGGTTCCGCTGAAAGTAAAATAAAATAAAATAAAATAAAATAAAAATTGAATCCCAATATTCTGATAGATCATTTAAAGTTGCGAACTTACAAATGAGTATTTAAGACTAGTGTGAAAAAACCATTCATTTGTAACATGTTATAACAGACTTACAAACAATCAATTCAGTTGTTGAGTTGTATATTTCTGGGAAGGACCTATGATTTCTCCTTGGATAAGGCTGGATTGTCACTATTTACAAGGCGGTCAAAGACTGCAGTTAATGTTTTACAGAAAATTACGTAGTCAGTGGCTAATTTTGATTCACAAATAGATTACAAAATAGATAGGCAACTAAAAATTAAAACGAACAAAATCAATAACGATAAGTGACCATGGAGAAAAATCTATAGTTTACGGAAGAAAAACGAGACATAATTGTGTTGAGAAGAAGATATCTTTTTGCTTTCAAGTAAAAATCTACATTAAGTGGACTAAAAATTATCTCATATAACTAAAATAAAAATACGTAAAATGATCCGAAATAATTTATATGAAGTGGCTAAAACTAAAATTTCAAAAAAAAAGACTATACTAAATTAATGTTCGGCCAGATATAAAAACGGACTATAGCCTAGATTAGCCTTGCTAGGCCTTCCCTAAACTTATGTTCATCATCGAGGGATGTCCTTAAAGTGCAAAGAAGGTTTAAAAGTTGGCATCCCAGAAAACTTAAAAGAGCAAACATGAAACCAGCATAGTTCTATTCCTTTTTTTCGCTCCCTCTATCTCTCTGGAAGTATACCAACAGATCCTTAAATAATTATTATTTTTAATCATGATGAAGAATTACCATTTATAGGAAACACTTGATTCCCAAATCTAATGCTCCTGCTATGAGATGGTTAACGGAATGACGAGAATAATAAAAAAAATAACCCATATATTAGTTTTTCTGTTTTCCGCAGTTTCTTTCCATTGCTTATTTATAGCGATTGTGTCGTATGTTGCATCATCAATTGTTTTTATAAATGCTTTAAAAAAATTGTTGTTATAATACACTAGATCATCTTATACACAATTTATGGATATATATACGTTTCGCCCGTTTGGCACGTTTAAATCGGAGGTAATTGTAGAATATAGGTGTCACTATAGTGCAATGGTAAAATTGCAAGATCATGATACCAGTGGTATGAGTTCAAAATTCACCTATAATGGGATAGAGGATAAGAAAAACAATAAAAAAAAACAGTGAACCAAAATAAAGTGGTGTAGTCAAAAGGAATAGTCAATAACTGCATTCAAATGTTAGGTGTTTGGTATGGACCTAGTTATATAACGTAGCAACTATACATAAATTTTACTACCTTCAAAGAGCTACGTTGAATATATTTTTCCTTTATAGTGCAGAATATCATCTTATAATTGATGGATATGCATATGTTTATTCAAAATCGTTCAACACGGGATCATTTTATAATTTACAACAACCTATAAACTAACCCAATATAAACACATTTAATCATCTAGCTAATTCACGAGTACATATACCTTCACTCAATACGTGTACATATATAATTAACTCTTCAGTGATTGGGTGTAAAGACACTTATTAATTTAATTATTGTAAAATCATGCACGTTTTCTTTTTATTAGTTATTTTTTTAGGGTGAAAATAAATATCTGTAAAATGGTACTTTCAGGTAGGTTCGAGAGACAAGCTCGAATATGACGAGCCTAAACAAAGAAATGGTCGTTTGCATTTTGTTTCGATCACAAAGGTGAAGAATATTGGGTAGGTTTTAGGGGAGGGAATCAAAGAAGGTTGAGAAATCTCAGTGTGATGAGTAATTGCAGTGTGTAGTTTAGAACTTGTATGAATCGCTAATTTTGTATATCTTGTCTTTTAGTTCTCTATTTCCTTGTTTTGAATAGATGAAGCCATCTATTTATATTTCTGAGGAGACACACTGATTTCTCGTAAGTGGTGGAAGTTACAAAAGAAGTGGAGGATTATCCCAAAAATAGGGAGGACTTGTATGACCACCACTCCTCGTGCTCTCAATTGTTTTGTAACTGTCCCACTACTCGTTACCTTCTTGTTCGTGGATGTGTTTCCACAATACACGATTACCGCAGACCGCCATACCAATACCCCAATGGGAATCCCCCTATGTGTTGTATTTGATATCTCGTAGAATGATAGTGGAGTCGTGGACCACTATTGTTTTGATTAGGTCAAGTCAATTCTATTCAATGACTTGCTAAGTAAGTGATGCAAGTTGCACAACTCACGGAATTGATAATCAGACTGATTAGTATCAAGTCGGGTAAATTTAGTGTTCATGTACTAACTTAGGAGTAACATGGATGTTTTAATAACCAGAAGTCATCTTAGAAGTGACAAGGCATAATTCTGGAAGTGTTTGAAGATAAAATTGCGAGGAAGTTCCTGAGCAAGAAGGCTTATTAGATAACCATATAGAGTGTCAGCGCTAAAAAAGAATCGCACATCCCTAAGGGAAGCAGCTAGCAGAGCTAGGGATGGCTTCTTAGTGCAAAGTAATGCGTCGCCAAGGGAAGCAGCTAGCAAAGTTAGCGCTACCTCCTGCGCAAATAGTAATGCGTCACTAGGACGCTGCTATCAAGAAGGTAGCGCTTTAGTGCAAGTGGTAATGCGTCCCTGTGACGCTGCTATCAAAGAGGCCAGCGCTTTGGTGCAAGCGGTAATGCGTTCCTGGGACGCTGCTAGAAAAGAGCTAGCGCTGGCTTTAACCAGCGAGAATATGATGCGTCCCTTGGACGCTGCTAGCAAAGAGCTAGCGCTGGCTTTAGCCAGCGAGAATATGATACATACCTGGGATGCTGCTTTTTTGGGGATGGTGCTAGCGCAGGAAAAAGCTAGGGCTAGCCAAACTCTGAGGCATAATGCGTCTTTGGAGGCATTGCTCTTTGCTTATGGCGCGTCCAAGAGGAACTACGTATAATTTGTGGCTTGACCTTGAGCAAAATGCTAAAATGACATATTTTAAGCTCAGGACATCAATTTGTGATGTGTTCTTTGCGGACAAGGTATTAAGCTAAAATGCATCTTTGGAGATTAAGCATTAGCTATTCCTAGATTTAATAGATGTTATTGGAACATCGACGTGGATTCGAGTCAAGTTCAAGGAATTCAACTGTGGAATTTATGCGACTTGAGACAGATTCGATATGGCATAAATATTACGAATATTAGAGAGGTTACAGGATCCGTTTAGAATGCTTGTAGCCATTTTTAGAGACTGTATTCTTAATTCGCTTGCGAAATATAAGTAGAAATACAATATTTCATGTTTTGGTATAAAGCTAGGATATGCACGTAAATATGCACATATACTTTTATGTTCCTACTGCTAGGCAGAGGGAAATTTTACAATTCTATCCCTTGTCAAAAACTCACCATCTACATTAAGTCCCCTTCTTAGTGAGGAACAGTAATGATGCGCAGTAAGCACTAGATGGTGGCAATATACTTATAACAATTGTATATGCGTAATTAAAATTTTAAGAATAAAAGAAGATATACTTAGCTTCTGCTTCAGGGTATTAAGGTGTATGCCCCTTAGCATTATCCTGGATGGGATTAGTAGGTGTCAATATTATTTTCAGGAACGCTAGCTTGCTCGCGAGTGGGGAGAAAATATTGTTAGCGTTAAACGCCTCTGGGTTTTCAACTTAGTTTCCTAATCCAATTAAGACTCTTCATGGATGACTATCTATATATACCAACATTATCTCCCCCTCTTATTCTCTTATCTTTGTAGGCAAGCAAGAATAGACTATTTTCTCTTCGAATACGTATCAAGGAAGATAGTTTCTAGTAGGAAGCGCCCCTGTCATCTCCTTGTTTCTTAAAGAAACGCGAACAATAGGGAGTATCCCCGCATCCTCCTCGTTCCTTAAGTATAAAGCCAATGTATGAAGTCTTCTCTGCTCCTGCTAGCATGAGATAAGTTTCAGGATTTTCTAATATTCATTCTCCCATGCGATCATAGCCTTCCTCTTGTAACCCTAGTGTTTTGTGAAAATTGTTCTTCCCAGCTTCGTAGACCAACTTAGATAATCTAGGGTTCTCATCCATAATTCCATTATCTGGTAGAGTTAGGGTTTCCAAAATTTTCTCATGTATCATATGCACATATATATGATGACACTGAGAATATTATTAATTTTTTTTGCCAAACTTTAGTTTCTTTATTGTTCTTCTGGAGTAATGCAATCTTCAACAACAACAACAATAATACAAGTAAGTTTGATTCTGATAAGTTAAGACCTTTGGTAACTCTTATTTTCTTTTGTACTGGAATATTCATCTTGTGATTTATATCTTAAGCAGATCATGGCAGTTCCTGATCGAGGTCATAACTCTGATTCTTCAAGTAAGAAACTGGATCGTATAAGTAAAAGGATGAAAATGACTTCTCCTCAAGAAGTACTGTCCAAAATCAGTTGTTCCTTGAATAAGGTCACAAAACTTGTGCGATGCATGCCCCTTGATCGTTTGAAGGAAACCCGCGAGTGTGTTATGAATCTCACATTCGCGATTAATGCTAAAGAAGAAACAAGACGCAGAGAGGAGTCAGAAAAAAAGAAGGATGAGAAACTCATATCTTATATGCAGAAGCGACATCTCAGTGCGATTGCGAGAAGGGAAGAAGAAGAACAGATAGAGCGAGGTGTTCATCCTTATGGCGTAGCCCAAGATTCTGATACGGATGAATATCCTTCTGAAGAGGATCATGAGGCTCATGCGGAATACGAGTCTGAGTCGTTCTCAAAGTATGAAAATGAGGCTGATCGTGAAGCTGATCGTGTTGATGCTTGGGATGATATGCAGGTGGGTTTATTGACCTTGCTGACGATGAGGATCCCGAAGAAGATTCGTATGAAGATCCTGATGAGGTTCCAGGGGAAGACACTGAAGTAGAGGAACCTGAAGAGAGTTATGAAGAAGAAGAACTTGATTCCGATGAGGAGGGTGATGACGCATACGACTCTGATTCGGATTGCCAGTCTTCTGATTGAATTTAGCTTAGTTTTTTTTCATAGCTTTTATACTCATGTGTTTCATAGATATCTTCTTTGAATTAAACATTTCATGTATGGCCGTTATGATGGAACCATATTTTTCCTTTAATGCTTTTCATGAATTTGCATTGATGTTTTCACGTCTCGAGACCAATGAATGAATGAATTTATATAGAAAATTGCATTAATTTTCGTCATAAAAATTTCAGAAGTATAGTGCTTGGGGAAAATGCCATAGAATCTTCATACGCCCTCCGTTTTGGATGATTAACCTCTCCATATTTATTAGAAAATAATTTCCTATTTCATGGAAGGGAGAAATCCAGGTTTTGATCTTATTTGTGGCATCAAAACGACCCAATAGTATAATTCAGGAAGTATCCAGGAAAATTCTGACAGTTTTCAGACCCGACACCACTCGTCGTTTTTGCCATAACTTTTAGCTCGTTTTTACGATTAATGTGCCCTTTTAATATGTTGTAGTATACACTCATTCAAAACTTTTGAATTAAGACTCATGCCAATATTATTTACCAATTGTTGTCAGCTTCAGAGTTTTCAGGAGGTAATGTAAATTGTCTCTGATGCTCTTTTTCGTGAAATATCTCCTAATAGCCCCAACTAACATAATTCTTTGAATACCACTTTGTAATGAATGTATATGATGTTTGTAAGTATATATACGAATTTTTGTGGTTCATGATCAAAATTTTGTGTTGGAGATTGCTGATAGACACATTAGTGTGTCTATTTTATCTTAATTCTATATTTTGTTAATGCTCATTTTTGTACTAATTGCATTATTTTATATATTTGTAGGTAATTTTTGGGAAATAAACATTATTGGAAAAATTGGACAAAATTGATAAAGGCACCCAAAACTTATAAAGGCACCCGAGATTTAGTTTAAGGCACCCAAGCCCATTTCAAATTCAATTCTTGGCGGGAAAATTTCTTTATACATCTTTGAAGATCCGAAACCGTGTCTTTGGTAATTTTCTCGAAGTTAAAGGCAAGAATATCTTCTAGAGAAAGTTTTACACGAGTTAGAGACTTTAATACCAATCAAATCTTGTGGATATTGCTTGCCGTAAAAATAACAGATTGAAGAATAATATCACGCGAGAAATTTCTGGATTCTTTTCCCTAATTTTGTTTCTAAGAAAAATATCTTGTAATAAAAATAAGGCATCGAACAGAAACAAAATCAGTTAGAAGTAACAGAATCATCGAGAATTAAGTAGCCGAGAGAGAAAAAAAAATATTCACAGGATTTTCTTTTACTGTCAACAGATTTGGAGGAGTAATTGAAGATATTAGAGGTTGTAGTATATAAAGAGGTGATGGAAGATCAATGAGGAGGGTCTGGAGAGGCCAGAAACGAAGAATCAAAAATCCATAAAAAATCTGCTCATGATCATGATGAAGAAGATGAAGATTCTGTTGCGAAGGGGTTAAAGTTTCCTTGGCCAAAAGTTTGAAGGTTCCGTTGCTAAAGCTTTTCACTTTGCAACGTTTATCTTCATTTGCAACATTTATTTTCAGGGAAACATTTTTCTTTCTGTAACAGTGAGTCTGTAACGCTTATAAACGTTGCGAACTCGTTGTTTTAGTTATTTTCTCTCTTTTTCACCATTTGTAAACACCATTTTGAGCAATGAATGAGTATTTTGAGAGTGTTTACAATATGAGGAGCTAAACCCCTTTGCTGAGGTGATGGAGGAAGCCATCGTTCCAATAAAAGTGGTATATTTCTATTTTAATTTATTTTTGCAATTTCTTTTATGATTATTTGCCTTGGTTAAAAATTGATTTAATGATTTTTTTAAGCAATTGTGATTTCGTTAGATGGTACATACTTGACCTAGGTTTTAGATGTTCCGTGCTTTTGTTATACAATTGTGTTTTAAAAATCTACTTGTTGCAATATTTTAGAATCAAATTAAAAGTAAGAATTGCATAAATATAATTATTGAATTAAATCACTTTAATTGGTTAATGGTGAAATCCATAACCTCAGTATTTGTGAATATTATTTTCATATTTTGTATATATTTTAGTTTAAAATAAATTTAGTAAATGTAAATTCAATCTTCACAAGTTCGAGCGAACGATACTTTATTTACCACTATTTACAAAACCATCAATTTTTGGCGCCGCCGACGCGGATTTGTTTTTAGAATTTTTTTAGGTTAATTAGTTTAGTTAGATTTTTTTATTATTATTTTTATTTGTTCTATTTTATGTTTTTGGGTATTTTTCTTTGTATTACAGGTTTTGGATCAAAAAAGAAATTGGAGCTAAAGATTATATTGATTGATTAAAGACTTGGAGTCAAAGACAAAGCGAAAAGAACGGAAAAAGAAGACAAGATTTTTTTTAGTTAATTTTTTTAATTTTTTTTTTACGGTTTTTATTTTTCTTTTTAGAAAACTGTATTAGGAAATTCATATTATTTTTGTATTTATTTTAGGTTTTTTTTTTTTTTTTGGACTCTGGACTTTGGACTTTTGAACTTTATTATCATTTTAAACTCTGCGGAAGGGTATTTAAATATAAACTGCAACAGGGAACGACGACAATTACGATATTTTCTCGGGCCCTCGTGTTCGTACACTGACACAGGAGTTGGTGACCCGAGACGTCTACAACCGATTCATCCCCCGTCTGGTATGGGAGGTAAGACTCGATCAACCTACAAATCCCTTGTCAGTGGGTTTTCTGTATTCTTTCGTAATGCATATATGTTGAGGACTTGAATACGTATTTATTCTCTAGTAAAGGGCAAGGACTGACCATATAAGATAAGGACTCGGATTTCATCACTGTTTCCTTCTTGCCCGCCTTAGGAAAACGTTACCTAAGGCGAACCTAAGCCTAAAATTTGACTAGAAAGAGACCTATATGGTAACGAGCTTATTGGAAAATCATTCAAAATGATTGTATTGGTTACTTTGTTAGCCTAACTTAAAGTTCAGGAAGATTATTTTAAGTTGATTAGAGCCGCCTTGTAACCTAAGGAAAAGTTGCCAAAAAAGAAGGGTTATCAAAGCTCCTTAGAGCTTATCCTGCTTCTATTCGACTTAATCTAATTCAGATCGTTCTAAGAGATTTGCTAAAACTGTAACTAGTTGCTTTTTGGAAGAATAAAAGTTGGTCAAGAAACAATCTAAGTGGAGCCATTATGCTTTTTGTTTGCTAGAATCAGTAGGTTTGATTTGGTTGAGTCGGCCTTGTTTGTGTTTGTTTAGAACCCCTTCCGATAGGATTTACTTTTAGAGTTTATTTTTGTAAATATATTAGGAAGTTTTTGTTAGAAAATGTCGAACTGGTATTATGAAGACCATTACAATGAATATTCCACTGAATTTTAAAATAGCCATTATCCATACTATCAACATGGTGTGGATAGTAGTCGGGACCACCACCAACCTTTTGAAGGTTATTGCTCATACCAAGGTGATCCCAATTACTATTCATACATACACCCGTCTTATGAACATGAAAATGAGCAAAATTCGAGTTCCTTGTCTTGGAGGGAAGCCTTAAATCAGTTGCAATCTAGTACTCATCACAAACCTATTATGCCTCTAGAAGAATCACCTCTAATGATATATGAGAAGTATTATAAACACACACCGCCTAGTTTGGAACAAATATTGAGAGTTCTGGAATGCCAGAGATTATATGCTGATGATGATCAGTCTTGTAGTGACTCTCTCTTCCGTACAAAATATATAGATAACCCTGTGGATGATTTTGTAGATGATTTTCCTAATTCCAAAATGAATCTATCTCACAAGATCATTCACCTGATTTAGAGGTTGTTTCTAGACCCCTAGACTTCCAAAAGTTACCTAATTTAGGGTTAGAATTGTGTGCTTCTCAAGTTTTTCTGGATCACTTTGCATCCAAATACCCAGAGGACTTGCCTGTTCCTGACATTGTGCATGAACCAATTGATATTTCCCTAATCCCGGTATTATCCCCATATTTCGTTCTTTACGCACTTCCGAGTGTAGTAAAAACTTGGTTTGGGGGTAATCCCTTATTTTTGATAGTTTCATTGTCTCTGTGTTGCCATAATATAATTGTGAAACTGTCATTTGTATATATTGTATTTTGGGTTGATCCCCAACTTTTCAGGTTATTATTTTATGGGGATCTTTCTGTACATATCCAGTAGGTAGATTTTTATTTTCTTTTTAGGATTTTTATTTTTATTTTTGGTGTTCTTTGTTATTACTATCGTTTGATGTGTGTTACAGAATATACTGCTTTTCTTGCGTCAATCAGCTGAGACGTTCCAATCCCTTCTCTTTGATTTATATTTGTTTCTCCCATTTATATTTATTTCATACCATTTTAGGTTGCACGGTTAAAAACGTTGAGGACAATGTTAAATTTAGGTTTGGGGGTATTTGATAGACACATTTGTGTGTCTATTTTATCTCAATTCTATATTTTGTTAATGCTCATTTTTGTACTAATTGCATTCTTTTATGTATTTGTAGGTAATTTTTTGGAAAATAAACATTATTGGAAAAATTGGCCCAAAATTGATAAAGGCACCCGAGATTTAGTTCAAGGAACCCAAGCCCATTTCAAATTCAATTCTTGGGGGGGAAATTTCTTCATAAATCTATGAAGATCTGAAACCGTATCTTTCGTAATTTTCTCGAAGTTAAAGGCAAGAATATCTTCTAGAGAAAGTTTTACACGAGTTAGAGACTTTAATACCAATCAAATCTCGTGGATATTGCTTGCCGTAAAAGATCAGATTGAAGAATAATATCACGCGAGAAATTTGTGGATTCTTTTCCCTGATTTTGTTTCTAAGAAAAATATCTTTTATTAAAAATAAGGCATCGAAAAGAAACAAAATCAGTTAGAAGAAACAAAATCACCGAGAATTAAGTATCCGAGAGAGAGAAAAAATATTCACGGGATTTTATCTTTTACTGTCAAGAGATTTGGAGGAGTAATTGAAGATATTAGAGGTTATAGTATGTAAAGAGGTGATGGGAGATCAGTTGAGGGGGGTCCGGAGAAGCCAGAAACGAAGAATAAAAAATCCATAAAACATCTGCTCATGATCATGATGAAGAATATGAAGATTCTGTTGCGAAGGGGTTGAAGTTTCCTTGGCCAAAAGTTTGAAGGTTCCGTACTTCTTTGCAACGTTTATCTTCATTTGCAACATTTATTTTTTGGGAAACATTTTTCTTTCTGTAATAGTGAGTATGTAACGCTTATAAACGTTGCAATCTCGTTGTATTAGTTATTTTCTCTCTTTTTCACCATTTGTAAACACCATTTTGAGCAATGAATGAGTATTTTGAGAGTGTTTTCAATATGAGGAGCTAAACCCCTTTGCTGAGTTGATAGAGGAAGCCATTGTTCCAATAAAAGTGGTATATTTCTATTTTAATTGATTTTTGCAATTTCTTTTATGATTATTTGCCTTGGTTAAAAATTGATTTAATGATTTTTTTAAGCAATTGTGATTTCGTTAGATGGTACATGCTTGACCTAGGTTTTAAATATTCTGTGCTTTTGTTATACAATTGTGTTTTAAAAATCTACTTGTTGCAATATTTTAGAATCAAACTAAAAGTAAGAATTGCATAAATATAATTATTAAATTAAATCACTTTAATTGGTTAATGGTGAAAGAAATCCATAACCTCATTATTTGTGAATAATATTTTCATATTTTGCATATATTGTTAGTTTAAAATTAATTTATTAAATTTAAATTCAATTTTCACAAGTTCGAGCGAACGATACTTTATTTACCACTATTTACAAAACCATCAATTGCTCTGACCTAATATGTCTGTAACCCCTATATTTTTTAGGGGGGAAACAGTTCAAGAAACATAGACGAAATACTTAACAAGAGGAAGTAGGTTACCAGGAATTGCAACGTTGATATAATTCATCTTAAAATAAGAATCATCGGTTGAGCTTTACTCTATTCATTCTTCGAGCATGACAATCCATATGGCAATGTAGTTCAGTAGTGTCTTAGAACCGTGGTGATTGGGTGTCTCTGACACAAGTGTTGACTCTTTCATCTGATAAGACTCTTTTGCATGTGCATATTCCAATTTAAGTGGGATTGTAAAGCCTAAAGGCGGGGTTGAAAGCAGGTTTAAGGTTTAAGGTTTAAGGTGAGAAAGTAAGTTTCCGAAAGACCTGAGCTATCTTTCAAAGACTTGCTTGCATTTTTGGAGTTTTTTTTTTTGTCTGTGTAGGTGATTCACAAAGACCCTTTTATGAAATAAAAATGCTTCTACTTGATTAATGAAATTGATATCCTAAGGATGCCCATAGCTATGCTTGTAGGCATTTTGGAGGAATGTTAAATACTACATAAAAATAAGGAAACAAAGGTGATAACAGGGTGTTCAGGTATCGAAAGCTTTGAGCCATTTGTCGTGGATAACTACTACGACAGGTTGGTCCTCTGTAGTGATCAGCTTATAGTAGTCACCAATGGCAGCTCGTGAAAGTCTGTATGGTCCTTCCTACTTGGAGGAACGACAACATCTTGATGTTTTGAGAACCATCTCCTAACCAAAAAGTGTTTGGCTTGATTGCTTTGGCCCTATGAAAACTACCATATGTTCATCATGTTAAAGGAAAGATGGCGAAGGCCACAATAAATTTGGAATTAACTAAGCCCTTAAAAAGATAAACTTGGCCAAAAACTGTTGTTTGAGGTGAAACATGGGTGAGTTATCATTGGGACAAACAACCCTATAATAATATTAAGCATTGATGATATATTTATCATTCTTAAGATACTTGTGAAGATATTGTCAACTTCCACTGGATTCAATATCGCAAGATGAATATGAGGTTTAGTGTTTAGAAAATGAAGATGGGCAGCTTATGGAGGGTGCGACTATAAATTTTGAAGAGGGTAATAATAACGGTTGTGCAAATAGTAAGGAAGGGAATTAAATTACTCAAGATCTGATCAAAGATAATTTGGGAGAAAATGACCTAAGAAGCAACAAAAGATTGAGATATATGTTGTATTTGTTAATTTATCTAATTCCAAAGATCCAGTTTATAATTCAAGCCAATTTCCTTCTCAAATCATCAATACCCATCATGTTATACCTAATCATCAAAGGAATTTTTCTTGCAATCAAACTCATTCTTCTTCTGAAAATTATTTTGCTGCCATGGAAGATGTGGAACGGGGTGATAAGGTAGATGAAGCTTCTGTCGTCGATACACTCACGCCAGGGATAAAAGTAAATACTTTTAATCGGGTAAAAATCTTCTTAATCTTACTAATTAATAAAATCTCTTGCTTCCATAAAAAATTCTTACTTGTTGTTTATTGCACCCATCTTAGATTTCATAAACACAACATTATTCATTTTGCATACTAGTTCTTATTTGAAGTTTTGCATTTTTCCTAATTCCTTTGTTTTGATATTCATATTTTTGGGCATTTTAATTAAACTATTATGAAGATTCTATCATGGAATGTGCGTGGCTTCGGAAACAAACACATTAGGGAACATCTTAGAGAGTTGATAAAGATCAAACAATCCAGATATAGCTTTTCTCATAGATATATTCAACAATTTCACTTTCATAATGCTTGTATCTACGACCCCATAGGGATTTCTGGTGGACTCTGTTTCCTTTGGAAAGATGGTATTGACCTCCAAATTCTAGAAACTAAGTATAACAACATTCATTATATGGTAAAAATCGATGTTAGGTCTGATACTACCTTATTTTCTTTTTATGTATGGTGATATAAATGATTTTGATAGAAATGTTCAACAGTCTTACTTGCATAATGTAGCTTTAAGTTGCATATTAATTCCTGATGAAAAAAAAGGTGGTTTCCCTGTAAGTCAATCCCATGTAAGTATATCCTTAAATCTTTTACATAACATGAATATGCATAGTCTAGGATACATTGGTAACTTGTTTACTTGGTCTAATAGGAGACAAAATAATAGTCTGATTTTTGAAAGGTTAGATAGAGTTCTGGCTACTTTGAATTGGCTTGATGCTACCTTAATGCTGATGTTTGTCACCCCATCCCTATTGCTAGTGATCACTGTCCAATTCTTTTAACTACCTATAAAGTTGATAGTCCCTCTTATAAACCATTTAGGTTCAATAGAACTTGGTTTAAGATGTAGGCTTGAAGGATTTAGTTAAAAATAATTGGAATACTGATGCTAGAGGTTTTGCTGCTTACAAAATCACCCAAACTCTTTTCAATACTAAGTTTATCCTTAAAAATTGGAACTATAATGAATTTGGGAATATCGATACTCAAATCAGGAAATTGAGACTCAATTAGAAGACCTTAGGTCTAATAACATGTCTGCTAATATAGTTAAAACTAATCAACTTATTAAAGACTTTAACTTTTGTTATGATATTGAGGAGGACTGTTGGAGGCAAATAGGGAAAGATGAGCAACTTCAACTAGAATATAAGAATACTCCCTATTCACGTAACAAAGCTAGATTCAAAAGAAGGAAAACTCATATAGATACCCTTCAAAATGATCTAGGCATCTGGATCACATATAGAGATGATATTACTAGGACTTTAAAATTACTTTCTTAACATGAGTAGAACAACCATTTCTCTTAGTTGTAACACCTATTTGAGTTATATGCAACATTGTGTTACTGATGATGATAATAGGATGCTCATTAAATTTACCTTTGAGGAGGAAATTAAGTGCATTGTTTTTAGTATGCAGCCATGGACCTCTCTTGGGCCAGATGGCTTTCCTTGTTTTTACCAAGAGATGTGAGATGTAGTTGGCAAGGATACTGTTGCCATGATCCAAACTTTTTTTCATTCAAAACACTTGCTAAAAAAATTGAATCATAACTTCATATCCCTTATACCTAAAAGCAATTGTCCTATAACACCTGTCGAATTCTGGTCCATCGGTCTTTGTAATATGACTTATAAAATAATCTCCAAGTTGTTATCCTCTAGATTAAAGTCGTTATTAGATAACATAATCTCCCATAATCAAACTATCTTTTTATCTGTTAGACTTATAACAAATAACATTGTGATAATGCATGAGCTTATAGACTGTACGAGAAAACAACAAATTAAGAAATAGTTTATGGCTATTAAATTAGATGTGTCTAAAGCATTTGATATAATATAATGGTTTTTCCTAATAACTACACTTGAAAAGCTTGGGTTCTTAAAGAATGGTGTGACATGATTTTATAATGTATCATCACTAATCTCTTTTTCTATTTAACAAATTTCTTACGTTTCACTTATATACATGGAAGACTGCATTGAAATTAATTTGGATAAATTAAAATGGAATTATAACGAAATGGGAGCAAATTATAGTAAAATTCTAGAATCATTGAAAGAACTGAGAAGAAATTTAAGCAAACTTAAATAAAATTGAAGAAATCGAGTAGAATCAAAAATTTAATTTAATTTGGTGTAATTGGAGGTGAGAAAAATCATTTTACGACATTAAAAATTTAGGCTACCATATAAAAAGACCTCTTTAACAGTCGACCCAAATATTCTAGAACCATCACTCTTTCTCGGAGATACTCTGAGACTATTGACACAAAAACTTTCTAAATCGGAAGCCATCAAATTAGGGGCGAAGCTATCCCAAGGTAAGGGTTAGTAGATTTCCACCATGCTAGACTGGCTCTCAAGCCTAATAAAGTCAAAGTTTTAGATTCTAAAACCTATTTTTACCTTTTTGTCCATGCTAAATTGTTTTGCATCCCCATAGTAGGATGTTTAGCTCGGCCATGTATCAACTACAAAAAATCCCTAAAGTTTTTCTTATCGATGGGTAGCGTAGACATGCCTGTTTTGGAGCCATGTCCGTGTTCGAAGCTTGAAAACCCGTGTCTCCACATCAGACACATTAGTAATGTCATATGTATTTATCACACATAATTTTAGTTTAACTATACAATAATAGTGTTCGAATTTTTTTACATAAATTATATATAAATGTATTGTTTTTTTTTAAATTTATCAATTATTAATATTACTAAGTAGGGCTGCACAGGAACCGACCCGAAAAACCGCACCCGCCCGAACCCGCTAAAACCACGGGTTTTAAAACCGAACCCGCCCGCTACGGGTTGGTATACGATTTTAAAAACTCAAAACCCGGTCACCACGGGTCGGTTTACGGGTTTAGTGTAGAACCCGCCCGACCCCGCCCGTTTAAACCGTTAAATATGGACCGTTGATGAGATCAATCTTGACCATCCATAAAAACTAAACACATTACATATGACCTAATCTAATCTCTAGCAGTCTTCACTCTTCACTTCGTTCTTCAATCTTCACTGTGGATCAATCTTCTTCTGTTCTTCACTTCTTCTCCGCCTTCCTCTCAAGGCTCTCATCCTCTGGTTCCATCCTTCCATGCCGTCGGCCATCTCATCCAGGTAATGATACTTATTGCCCTTCTCTGCCATTCCTTCGTTTATCAACAGCATCAAATCTCCATTGATGATTTAGTGAACTACAACAGTAAACATATCTCATTTGGAATCTTCAATTCAATCGATTTGAAAACATGGGTTTGTTGTATTTCGTTTTAATTTTATGATTATCAATTCAAATTGTCCAAATTGATCAATTAGGATAAAAATATGAAGAACTAGGGTTAACTTTGAAATAATTCTATTTCCACAGGTAAGTGTTTGATTCAGTCCCGATATGTCTACTAAATCCGTCTCACATATATAGTGCATTTCATCATCATCTATTAGTCTTGTTTACTTTTTTAATTGTTATATTATTGTGATAAATTTTGATGGGTACTATGCTCAGACATAATTTTAATGGGTACTATGCTCAAACATGAACCTGAACTATGTAAATGAGTCTGTGGTCCATATAATGAGGTTCCTGGACCTGTCACATATTAGTCTGTGCATGTTGATTCAAGAAACATGAACCTGAACTATTAGTTGTTCCTCTGATAGGTTTTGTTTATTAGTGTTAGATTTTTCTTCCAAAAATCTCGTTCTGAAATCAAACAGAGAGTAAAACCTCTATTTCAATGAGTAAAACCTCTAAACTTGAGCTCAACAGAAGGACATGATCATTTCTTCTCTAGGAGTTCTTGCATTCCCAGAATTAGGTAAGCACAATTCTTAATTTTCAATTATTTCTTTGGTTTAAAACACAAAAACATAATTCTCAGTTTTGCTCACGCCGATCATATGTTGGGAATGTTTTGGTTGTTTGGCTGAGTATGAAATTAATTCCGATACTATATTATTTGTGAAATTTGTTTGATGAATTATATTTGTTACTTAATTTTGATTTCTGTTTTTGGTTTAATTCTTTGGGAATTTAAAGCAGTATGTTTTACTGTTAACAAAGATGAGATGAACATAAGCTTCAAATGTAGTATCACATTCTTTAAGCAAAATGAGTGACACCACCATGTTTTCTTCTGAATTTAGATTTGAAAAACCGTCTTGTACAAGCGGCATTATTGAAGGACAGGAATATTTCAGTATCCTACCCAGTTCCAAAGCAGTTGTCCTACTCTGCAGAAAAGCTCTGGCAACAGGTTAAACTAAATGCCTACTCTAGCCAATGTCGAATGCTATAGTTAGTTTGTCAGCATGTGAATTGTTTTCCTCCGTGGTCATTTACTTGTTCATAGCATTGCTTTTTTGTAATGAGGACAAGGCAGAATCATGTAAGGCGCATCAGATGCAGTGACCCTGTAATTGGTTTACTTGCACATGTCTGAAATTGCACATAATCTTATCTGTCATAATTGAATTTTCTTATTGTGAAGTATATTACCTCAGGATGTTGAAGGTATCAATTTCATCGTGCTTCTTTTTTTTTGTCATACAGGTAATGACTCTTGATTTTACCATTTCGATAGATATTAGCTCGGAACTGGGAAGTACTTTAAGTCTCTAACCTTTTGGGTCCAAATAAATTGGAGTTCTACTTGAGTTTCGGTTAGAGTCTTAACCAAGACAGTTGGAGTGCATGGCAGTTTTTTTTTCCTTTTTTTCTATAGCATACTTAAAGCATACTTACTAGACAGTGAAGCTATAATAAATAATCTTAATGTTCCTTGTTTTTGTTTTTGTTGTCGTTGTCTTAATTTTATAATACTATTTTTTTTTTGCTTTTTTCATATTTTTTTTTGTTTTTTGTGGCTGTTTTCGTTTTTTTTTTTATCTCCACGGATTAATCCGCTAAAAAACCGAACCCGCCTGACCCGCCACGGGTTGAAACCAGGCGGGCGGGTCGGTATACGGTTTTAATTATCAAAACCCACCTGTGGACGGGTTGATAGTTGGTTTTATCCTAAAACCGACCCACCCGCCCGTTGTGCAACCCTATTACTAAGAAGTCACAATTATACTAGGAGTGATATATACCTATATATTTTAACGCAAACTATTATTGATTTCTTATCGTGTCCGCATCCTGATATTTAGAGAATTATGGCTTTTTCGTATCCATTTCCGCGTCTGTGCTTCTTAATAGATTCTAATGTCTTTGATTGGACCAGCAATAATAAAGCCATTCTGATTTTTAGAGAATTATGGCTTCTTCGTATCCATTTCCGCGTCAGTGCATCCTAATAGATTCTAATGTCTTAGATTGGACTAGCAATAATAAAGCGGTTGACCATAGTACAACATTGTGATCATAAACCAAATACCAACAGTTTGAATATCATTGACCACATCATGTTTCTCCCCTACCAAACTGACAGTCACCTATACAAGATAAAAATACCCAAATCTCACTCCCCAATAACATAAAATATCATTGCCACGTGTACGGTTTACAGCAAATTATAAGGGGCAATTTCGAAAATAACACGTAAATGCAGCAGAGAACCCCATATATAGATACAAGAAACGGGGCCTCGTAAAGATTGCAAGAAAACGAAAACGAAAGGGAATTCAAGAAAGACAAGAAGCCTTCGCCTTGTTTTGTACTTTTGGTTCCCAAGAGACGACAGAGAGAAGACACACAGACACAGAGTGAAAAAGAAAGAGAGTAAGAGTGTAAGACTATAGAGAGAGAGAGTGAGAGAGAGATTGTTATTATGACGATGATGAAGAGATAATGAAGAGACCGTTAGTTACTTAGAAAGGCCAAGAGTTCACCAGCAGTCTTTGGTTAATTTACTCCACTGGTTTTCTTGTTCCGATGGTGCTGGTGTTGTTGTGTTGGTGGGTTAGTTTTTTTTTGACAGAATTTACACTCATCGGCTAGGTACTTATTAGAGGAATTAGGTACAGAAATTGTCAAGGAAATACTCATGGAAGAAGATACAGGATCAATGGCTAGGTACTTATTAGACCCAACAGCTCAAGAATTCAGACCATCAAGAAACAACCCTTCTTCTAATTCTTCTCATATTACTCTAAATCATCAACCAATTTACTACACGTACCCTATTAATACTTCTGGTTATTATGATGGGTTACCAAATTATCAAGAAGACCGATATCTGGGTTTGCCGATGACTACAAGGTATGTTAGACCTGTTACAGAAGCGCAACCGTTGCCACCGTTAACAACAGCTGCAACCAGAGCTTTATTATTAACATCTGTACCATCGGAAATAAACGAAATGATAGCGAGAAGAGATATGGAAGTGTTTGGAGAAATAAGAGCCATTCAAATGGAAAGATTACATTCAGATGGAATTATAACCGTTCATTTTTATGATTTGAGACATGCACAATTAGCTATGAAAGAGATTCAAGAACAACATATGCAACATCAAATCAGGTCTAGAGTCTCTAGACAACATTATAATATCTTAATGGGCACTACTAATAGCAATTGGGACAATTCTCAGTATCACAACCAGCTTAATCATCATTATCAGCAGCAAATTCCGAGTAGTTTTCGTGGACTAATTGCTGGTCGAGTTGTTTGGGCACAATTTACAGTTCCTGTTAAGTTACTAGGTCATGATGGACGTAATCAAGGAACAATTGTTGTGTTCAATTTGGATTCTAGTGTTTCTATGTTGACACTTAAACAAATCTTTGAAGCTTTCGGTATGTTATGCTTTCTTTAATTTGCTATTATTTTCATACAATTAGGTTGCAGTTTTCTTCCTACGTTGATATATTCTACTCATGTCTTATAAGTGATTTTATGTTTTATTTCCTAAGGAACTGTGAAAGAATTACGAGAAACGCCTTCGAAGAAGCACCAAAAGTTTATCGAGTTTTACGATATAAGGGATGCAGCACGAGCATTATCGGAGATGGATGGAAAAGAAATCGAGGGGAAGCGTGTTATGATTGAATTTAGTCGGCCCGGGGGTTACAGTAACAAGATGAACAGAAATTCTACTACTACACCAATTAAGGAAGTTAAGGCAGGATCAATAACTGATGCAATGTCTATACTGTCTTTAAACAAGAATAAAAACAATGACAAAAGTGGGTCATCATCGACAGATAAGAAGAAGACAAAGAGCAAGAACAAAACAAGTAATGGGGATAACTATACAACAACAGAAGATGTTGTAACTAACAAGGAAATAAAGAAAAGTTGTAGTAGCAGTGGTAGTAGTAGTTGTAGTAGTAGTAGGTCATGGAAAAGTAATAGACAACAAATAAAGGGTTTAAGCTCAAATTTCTTAATAGATGAAGCTGCTATCATGGAATCAAATTGTATCAGAGATACCAGAACTACTGTCATGATCAAGAACATCCCTAACAAGCACAGGTTTGAATCTCACTCTCTCTAGGGTTTTCATATATAATATATATGGATTGCTTTATTCATGAGAATTAATTCAATTTTTTTGATTTTTTTTTGGGGTTTTGTTTTGCAGTCAGAAGTTACTTTTGAGTATGCTAGACAACCACTGTACTCACTGCAATGAACAGATTAAAAATGGAGGCGAAGATCAGCCCTTGTCGTCCTATGACTTCGTTTATCTTCCAATAGATTTCAAGTAAAATATCTCCATTTATACTTAATTAATCTTTCTTCTTCTGAGTTTATTTTATTGTTTATTTCAACAATCACATTTTGCTCATTAATTGGCATATGCAATTTCATGTTGTAGTAACAAATGCAATGTGGGATATGGGTTCGTGAATCTAACGTCGCCACAGGCGGCATGGAGGCTTTACAAGGCTTTTCATTCACAGTCATGGGAAGTCTTTAACTCTAAGAAAATTTGTGCGGTTACTTACGCTCGTTTGCAGGTACTTAATGGATGACAATTTTATCGTTTTTGAAGTTTATTAATTTCCTGAACATTTTATATATATGTGATGTGATGAAATGGGTGTTATATATGAATTAGGGTTTGGAAGCATTGGAAGAGCATTTCAAGAATTCAAAGTTTGCTTGTGAGACAGAAGAATACCTTCCAGTGGTATTCTCTCCGCCTCGTGATGGTAAGGATCAGTTGACTGATCCTATGGCTGTGGGTGGTCTGCCCATAGCAAAATCTGAAAGAAACGATGATGACGACGATGATGAAACGGAGGGTAATCAAGGTAATGATGGTAAGAGTAGTAGTGGTGGCGACGAAGGCAATGATGACGATGATGAGTATGCTGGGGAGGAAGATGATAGGTCGTCAATGGGGCTATCAGATGACACATTCGCAAATACCAGTGGTAGCAGCAGCGGCAGCCGCAGCAGTGGTATTCTCTCTGCTGCATTGAATATACAAATGGAGCACCAAGAACAACAACAATTACAGCTACACCACCCAATGGCTGGTAGTTGTCGTTGAATAACGCTAGGCCCAAAAATTTATGCAGCCCAAGGTAATCAGCTTCAAACAGTTTCTCAACTCAGTTCTATTAAGTACTCTTTCTTAATTGTTTTTAATTCATAAAAAAAATGGAAAGATTATTTATCTCCGCGTCCGCGACATTGTGCATGTAACCCTGCACACATCGAGGATGTTTGCCTATCGATACTCTTTCTTTGTGGTGTATTCGTTAACTAGGAGATTCTACTAAAAGCATTTTATGACAAAAAAAAATGTACTGAATCATAGGTACTCTTTCTCCTAATTCAAACCGATAAACATAAACTAATTGGTCTTATTTATCTGTTTTATATATGAAAGCTAGTATCTCCAAAACTGCTCTATACCCATGAACATCTTTGATTTGAAGCAGCGATATAGCTAGTATATATCTTTATGTAGAAATTATCATAAATGTGTTAGTATAATAATCAAATGATATATATATATCTTGAACCATGAAAATTAATTGGTATGTTTTATATACAACGCAATATCACTAGAAACTCTATATCACTAGAAACTTAACGTTTCAGACTTATTTTCCAGATACGTTTATTAGATTCACTTAATATAGTTTTAGATGGTATGCATATTCTCTATTTTTAATTGGATAAAGTGGGAAAATATCGGGTCATTTTGGAGACGTGTCCTGACTTTTTAGATTTTGAAAAAATATTTCATTATGTCACTTTTTCCATCCAAATCAATTAAGTAGTTAAATTGGTATATACACGCGTGAAAAAAAGACAATAATTATCCTTTAGGGTTCATGTAGTGGTTCAGGGTTAAGGTGGTGGTAGTGGTTAAGGGTTCAGGTGGTAGCGGTTAAGGGTTTAGGTGGTGATGGTGGTTCAGGGTTCAGGTGGTGGTGGTTCAGGGTTTAGAGTTCAGGAGGTGGTGGTTCAGGTGGTCGTGACGGTGGTTCAGGTGGTAATTGTATTAGCGGTGGCAGCGGTTGTGGTGGGTGGTGGGTTCCGGGTTCATGTGGTGGTGCTGGTGCTGGTGGGTTCAAGGTTCATATGGTGGTGGTGAGTGGTGGTGGCGGTGGGTTTAGGACATTTTCCTAAAGGGTGTATTTGTTTTTTTTATCGCATGTATAAGGCCACACATGTGATTTTATTGGGTTGGATGGAAAACATAACAAAATATGACATTTTTCCAAAATCTGAAAACGCGAGATATGTCTCAAAGATAACCCCTCATTTTGGGGTATTTCTCCGATTAACCCTTCTTAATTTATCTCGGAGCATGGCAGTTAGAAAACAACTTCTAGCTGATGAAAACGAGCCAAGTTCCACTGATTGTCAAGAAATGGCAGTCAGTTTAGAGTGATTTATGTAGGTCATCATATAGGGAAGAAGACTTGAATATTCGGTGCATGGTAATGTAATCTCAGTTTTAATAGATCATCTTAACTAAAAGCAAGTCGCTTATAATAATCGATCATTAAGTGCAATCTAGTTGCCGTTAAATGTCCTAATATAACTGTTACTATTACATGCATTTTTTTAGAGCATTTAGATTTTATACATACATGATAAAAAAAGATCTTTGCAAATATAAGCCTCATGCTGCATAAAAGTTTGATGAATGTACATATTTTTATGAACGAATGCATGCATAAATTTATATACTTTCATCTTGTCGTTATTCGAATAGCTAGGGAAGGGAAGTGGTATGACCAAAAAATTACCGGTTTAAATTATAAAATCTCAATATAAAGCTAATTACCTGTATGTGTATGACCTTAGCACAACTCAATAAAATTCCATGAAAGTTATTAGAGAGGACAGTCAAAACCAGGCACACATAAGACTCCAGAGATTAAACATCATATCCGTATTGGTTTGTTTACCAAATTTTCTAGCGGGTCTTACTTTACGACTCTGGTGATGCAAAACCAGAGAAACATTGATTGAAACGACAAATAATAGATTAAAAGAAGACTTGCAATGCCCTGCAGAAAGCTGCTACATGCAATACTTTTCTGTCCATAGCTTTTTCGTAAAAATAATTAATACCCAGTTGTTTCGATGTCTCCAAGTGTACTTAAATAATTAACGGGAAACCAACCTAGGCAAATAACTAATTGCATAAACAAAAACTGTTCTAGGTCACCAGAGTGGACTGTTTTCCCTACAAAAAGATTGACTGTATCAGAAAAAAATTTAGTTGTTACCTTATCTGCATTTACAAAGAATGAATGGAGTTACTATTATGAGCTAAAACTCACTCGATTTGCTCTGTAGCCTGTAGGTATAAAACAGATAAAAAGAGTTTAGCATAAGTCTAATGGGACGAATGGTTTTGAATTTTATAGCATAGAAGTCATTGAATTGCGGAGTTTGAGGATTTGAGGGGAAGAATGGGTACTATATCATAATTAATTTCTATACATCAAGAGGAAACTAGAAAAGACGTCAATATATGTGTTCCCAAAAAATTATATTCTTCAGCTATGTGAACCCTCCACCAATTGGTAGAGAATTTCCAACCATGAACCCGATAGCTCCTATTATGAATTTATTTCATCTACATGCAGGCTGCAGTCCTCCATGGCTCCATTGCATACTTGCTGTAGTCTGAGTTTAATCATATATATGCACCCCTTAGCCAGGATCCTCAGCCTAAAGTTAAGGACTGAAGGGGCATGCATACATTGGTAGAATATTATGATTCTTGATTAAAGATCAAGAATGGGTTTGTATTCAGATATTATTGATAGAGCAGAATTGATTCATCATTCATAAAAATGAATTTGATACAGGACTTGATACTTATACAAGGGTTCTAACTTCAGTCCTAACTCTAACGT
>JAJJMC010001889.1:520847-574220 GCA_023531435.1 Papaver californicum | reverse complement strand
ATTACAAATGAGATGTAAACTGAGTGTAAGATTAGTGTGATCTATTACCCCCCCTCAAACTGTGTGGTTGGCAAGGCTAAGACACTCAGTTTATCTCTTAGAAATTTGAATCTTGGCCCTGAAAATCCTTTAGTAAATACATCTGCTGCTTGGTCCACTGTTGATACAAAGGATACTCTTAGCTTGTTTTCTTGTATGAGTTCTCTCACAAAGTTGTAGTCGATAGCTAGGTGTTTCATCTTGCTGTGATTAACTGGGTTTGTAGAGTATGAAATTGCACTGACACTGTCACATAAAATGAGTGGTTTTCCTTGTATTGTTAAAAACATTTCTGTTAATAGCTTGACCACCCATTGTATTTCAGCTGTTGCATTTGCCAAACCCCTGAATTCTGCTTCTGTTGATGACCTTGCAACTGTATTTTATCTTTTGCTGGACCATGAAATTGGATTTGTACCTAAGAAGATGCAATAGCCACTTGTGCTCCTCCTTGTGTCATAATCTCCTTCCCAATCAGCATCACTATATCCCTGTAGTGTTCGTAATCCTCTGGTAAAGTAAATACCAAAGTTTACAGAACCTTTGATGTACCTTAATATTTTCTTTGCTGCTGTCATATGTGATGACCTTGGCTGTTGCATATTTTGGCATACTTTATTGACTGCATAACAGATTTCTGGTCTAGACCATGTGAGATATTGCAAACCACCAACTGAAGATCTATATTTTGTTGGATCTGTCAGGATTTCTCCTTCTTCTGATTTTAAAGCATCATGTGCTTGTATTGGAGTTGAGCTAGGCTTGGCACCTGACATATTATGTTTGTCTAGTAGATCTAAAGCATATTTTGTTTGGGAAATGAATAGGCCACTTGCATTTCTTTTGATTTCAAGACCCAGGAAGTAATGTAGTTCTCCTAGATTTTTAACTGGAAAATATGTCTGGAGAGTAGAAATGAATTCTGTGCAGTGAGTAAGTGAAGTACCTGTAACAAGAATGTCATCCACATATACTAAAATGAATGTGAGCCTTGTGCCTTGCTTCTGGATGAACAGAGAGGTGTCTGCAGTGGAGGATTTGAAGTTATGTTGAATTAGGATGTTATGCAGCTTTGCATACCAAGCTCTTGGGGCTTGTTTTAGCCCATAGAGAGACTTGTTTAGCTTGCAAACATGTGTTGGATTGTCTGAGTCAACAAAACCTTGTGGTTGTTGCATATAGATGTCCTCTTGAAGGTCTCCATGAAGAAATGCATTACTGACATCAAGCTGTGTAATGTTCCAATTAGAGTTAACAGCCATGGATAAGAGAACTCTTATTGTTGTAGCTTTTGCAACTGGACTGAATGTATCTGTGTAGTCTAGTCCTTCTTTCTGGTGAAAACCTTTGGCTACAAGTCTGGCCTTGTGTCTTGCAATTGAACCATCTGGTTGATATTTTAACTTGAATACCCATTTGCATCCTACCAGATTCATAGTTGGTAGATGAGGTACCATTGTCCATGTTTTTGCTTCTTGTAAAGCATTGTATTCTTCAACTAATGCCTGTCTCCACTTTGGATTTTTACTTGCTTCTGTGTAGCAGGTTGGTGTAACTGGTGGGACTTGAGCAAGAATATCTGTTGAGTAAGCATGTTTTGTATAATATACTTTTGGTGTTGAAATTCCTTATTTTCCTCTTGTTTTCATAATGTGAGAATTGACAGTTGGTTTAACCTGTATTTGTTTTGGAGATTGTTTGACTAATTGAGTTGGTTGTACAATGTCTTTTTCTGGCAATGTGGGTGTTTCATAGTTCTTGAAGATTGTGTTTGTTGAACTGATAAGTTCTTTATATGGAAAAACTGTTTCTCTGAAAACCACATGTCTAGATATGTATGTTCTGTCAGTTTTGGGTTCCAAGCATCTGTACCCTTTGTGCTTTGAACTGTATCCTATAAATACACATGGCACACTTCTTGGAGCTAGTTTGTGTTGTGCATATGGTTTTAACCATGGATAGCAAAGAGAGCCAAAAGTTCTTAAAGAATGGAAGTCAGGTGGTTTATTGTAAAGTACCTCATAGGGTGATTTGTACCCAATTGCTTTGGTTGGCAGCCTGTTGATGGTGTAGTTTGCTGTTGAGAAAGCATCTGACCAGAAGGAGTCATCCAACTTTGATTGTATTAGAAAAGTCCTTCCTACTTCAACTATGTGCTTGTGTTTTGATTCTGCTACTCCATTTTGTTCTGGAGTGTGTGGACAGCTGAATTCTTGTTTTATTCCATGCATTTCCAATAATTCAACCAGTTGATTATGTAGAAATTCACCACCACCATCTGATCTGATGACTTTGATGTTGTATGGTAATTGATTTTCAATGAATATTTTGAATTGATTGAATATTCTTCTGAACTCAGATTTGTCATTCATATGAAATAACCAACAGAATCTTGAAAAATCATCAATGATGACAACATAGTATTTATAACCTTGTTTAGAAATTACAGGACTTGGACCCCATAAGTCCATATGCAGTAATTCCAGTGGTTTTGTGGTGCCACTAAATGAGAGTTTAAAAGGTAGTTTATGTGATCTACCAACAGAACATGCACTACAAAATGTATGCTTATTTGCAAGATTTGGTAATGAAATACACTTTGCAACATGTTGCATTGTTGTAAAAGAAGAGTGTGCCAGTCTCCTGTTCCAGACTTCAGATGTTAAAGATGATGTTACTGCAGAGTTAGCTAGGTTCCTTGGTGATCCTTGTAGGTAGATTGGATATAGTCCATTACTGTGTGGGCCTTCCAATATTGTCTTCCCAGTGAGTAAGTCCTTCACAGAATAACCAGATGAATTGAATGTTATAGAGCATTTGTTATCTTCTGTGAACTTGTGGACAGAGAGAAGATTTTGTGTTGTTTGTGGTACCAAAAGAATATTGTGCATCTTAAGAATGTGTCCTGGTGTATATTTGAGTGATGAGCCAAAGTGAGTGATAGACATACCTTCACCATTGGCAGTCTTAACTTTATCAGATCCAAGATAACTTGTTGAAGCCTGCAGCTCAGATTTATCTGGAGTAATATGGCTTGTTGCACAACTGTCAGCATACCAGGGATTTTCCCCCATGATGTTTGCAGAGGCAAGCATTGCAGACATTCTTGCTGGTGTTGTTGCACTGTTTTGTGTAAAATTTAATCTATTTCTGCAATCTATGGAAATATGTCCAGATTTCTCACAAATTTGACATACAACATTTTGATACAATTGATTTCTTGATTCTTGTGAGTATCTTGGTCCATTGTGCATGTTTCTTGAATTTGAGCCTCTACTTATAAAGTTTTGGAATCTTTTCTGATAAGAGTTATTACTGAATCTTTCATTCTGTTGTGGATACATTGTGTGACTTCTAATATTGTTGTAGTCTCTGGACCTGTAATTGTTGTCTCTTGACTGATTTCTTGTAAAATTGAATTGTGCACTGAATGCCTGACTTGTAGTATTTGATAGAATTTCTGTGTTTCTTTGAGCTATTACAGATTCCTCATTGAGTAGATTATTGTGAAGTTCTATGAAGGTTATTGGAGGGTATCTGTGTCTCATGGATGTTGAGAATAGAATGTAATCATTGTGCAAAGCAGATAGGCTAATAACAACCAACTCTTTGTCAGAAACTAGTTCCCCAGTTGCTGCAAGCTGATCAGATAGTGTTTTAATTTCATCCATAAGAGCAGAAATTGATTTGTTACCTTGTTTAACAGAAAGTAACTTTGTGCGCAAATGAATGGAGTGAGTTGATGAGGATCTTGCAAACCTTTCTTCAATATTGTTCCATAATTTGTGAGAAGTAGTAGAAGCTGCAAAGTAGGGTATCACAGATTCAGATATTGTGCTGTTTATCCATAACATAATTGTTGAATCTTCATCTACCCAGTCCAAATAGTTTGGATTTTCTACATTATTGCTTTGATTTCTTGTATTTGTGTATTGTTCAGGACATTGATGAGATCCATCAAGGTACTTCATGAGCTTGTATTTTCTGATTACTGGCAACATCAAATTCTTCCAGGTAAGATAGTTGTCTTCCTTCAATTTGAGAGGAACAAAACTTGTTAATTGATTCAGTGGTACTTTACAGATTGTATTTGATGTTGGATTTTCCATTGATTGGGAAAAATCACAGATCATTTGTCAGAAGAAAGAAAAGAAGAAATTGATTTGAAGAACAATTAGGAGCTTGCTAGCTCTGATACCATGGTAGAATATTATGATTCTTGATTAAAGATCAAGAATGGGTTTGTATTCAGATATTATTGATAGAGCAGAATTGATTCATCATTCATAAAAATGAATCTGATACAGAACTTGATACTTATACAAGGGTTCTAACTTCAGTCCTAACTCTAACGTACACTAGCCTTAATGGCTAACGTACACAATTCTAGCATGTGTGACTCGCACACTTCAGTCTGTTTATTACAAATGAGATGTAAACTGAGTGTAAGATTAGTGTGATCTATTATACATGTCCTGTTCTGCACCTAAATAATTAACTAGCTATAGTGTATGATCATGGCTAATTGACTATAGGTGGCTAGGATTATTTTGCCATGATTACTAGAACGAATTGACTTACGATTTAATAGGATCAGATGACCAATCCATGTCAAAAGCAACTAACTACTCTACGAGTCTACATAGCTTAATTGGAGTAGCACAGCTATATATATAACCTTACCAGTACTACCATGCAGCTATAGGCACCAGGATAACGAAAACGATAATCTCTGAAAAGTTCCATAATTAACCCTAGGCTAGCCTAGCAGCATATCTGTAGCTTTCAGCTCGTAGTACAAATGATGACGACGATGATATCTTATATATATACGTGTGCTGACATGTCACGTTTTAGGTTTCGTTTAAGATATTGAGAGTCAAATGGTTTGACTATTTTCGTACTGTCAGGTGTGGCCGAGCTGCAGCAGCGTTAGTGCGTCGCGTCTCCGTCCCTTTTCTCCCTTGAATGCTCTCGTGACCCACTCACTCATCCACGTCAGATTTTGGTTTTGTCATCGTTATTTATCTCTTTCCTATTTTATGCTATGTTTCTTCGTAATAATTCATAAAAGCGATAGGCATATGCTCTGACGCGCGATAGCGCAGGAGGATTTATATGCTAGCGCGTGGAATCCGTTGGATTCTAATCGTTTTTTAGTTTTAGCCTCCGATGATTAATAGACAACTGTCAATGAATATGTATTAAAAAAGTGGGATTTTTTTTCTAGATCAATTAATTATTTTTTATCACAAACCCACAAATAAAATTATAATTATAATAAACCTATATTTAATTATAATAAGAGTTGATTACATAAATAGTCTTTTACCTAAGTTAAAATTAAATTTTACTATCTTTTTTTTTAACTAAAAAAACGTACATACAGTTCTAAAAACAGCTATGAATTACAGATAAATGCAATCCCTATTAAATCTCCCCAAAAATAGGTAAATGCCAATCCCTATTAAATCTCCCCAAAAATCTCTCTTCCTCATTAAAGAAAATTCCTAAAAAGCTCCAAAAATAAATAACTAAAGAATTCCGTAGATTAATCCCTAAATAAACTCAATAATCCCCGTTAAACTCCCTAAACTAAATTATCATCCTAGAAGAGTTTAGAAATTTTAAATTTTCACAAATCCTTACGGTTTTCACCCAGGTAAAGTTGATAAAAATTTTAATTTTATTGATGATGAAAGTACAAATTATCACTAATAAATAGGTGAAAATTAAATTTTTCCTCAACACATAAGTGAAAAATCAAATTATCAAATTTCTATTAAATGTGTATAGCAAGAGTCTGAAACCTTATGACGATAAAATAAATGGTGAAAGCGTATTTTTGTGATTTTATTGCTTTAAAACAAGTGAAAATGGTGAAAGCCTATTTCACTTTTATTTCATCCGAAAATTCCAACTATTTTCTAGTTCGCCTGTGAAAAAAATCAAATTATCATTCATTACCGTATGAAAGTTTAAGGTTTCACTTTTATCTCGTGTCAAAGTACCAACTGTCACCTAGTTCGCTGGTGAAAAACGTAATTATTATCCATTACTTAGGTGAGAGACCTAACTTTTCTTGTTAAGAATAAAGACATCTTATTAATCTTACAACGTGTCTTAATGAAATTTTTTCATATATATCAAATATTTCGGTATGATCTTAGCTCAGTGAGTGTGTTAGCCTGTACAACCATGATTTTGAATATCTCCTCACCATACAACTTTTACCTTCGTGTATTCCTGTTTGGCATTCATAGTTGAATATCATGATGCAACAGTGGATCCACCATTGGGGTTTAATCATTGATCCACCTAGATCTTTTTCCAATTTCTCTTGTATTTTATCTCTTATTGAAAACCTATTGTTTTTCTCTTTTAACTTTCTTGTTTATGCTAGTTAGGGCTCAGCGATGAGAGCAACCAGTTCTGCTGACCTTTTATTGATCTTTAAATCCAAAGAAAAATCTCTTCATGACCAAAAGAGAATACCTAGTTCTTCTTGTTTATGCTAGTTAGGGCTCAGCGATAATGAAAATAATTGAATCCTCTCAATATATTTGATCTTTCACGTTAAAAATGGGTGTTGCAGAGTTCATTTGTCGCTTGAAACTTTGATTTTTCACCTTCGAAAAAATGGATGTTGCAGAATATGGGAAAATTTTAGTTTTCATATTACATGGGAATATTCAAATTTCTCGCGGTGATAATCGGAATAGTACTTATTAGTACTAATGAAAACCGCAATTATACTTATTAGTACTAATGAAAACCGCAATTACCACAAGTTGCGATAACCGCAGTATCACAGTCAACTGAAAAAATTGCAATTATCCTTTGACCTTGGTATAATGTTCAGTTGCGATTAATGATAGAACAAACTATCACAAGTGCAAAATCAGAAAACAAACCCAAAAAAGAACTATTTAGGACAGATCACATCTAACACATCCCTATGATATCAGATGGTTACTTCCCATAGGAAGTATCTTATTTAAATCTCCAATAATATAAAATAAATAAATAGAGTGACCAGAAACAACAGCACGTAGATAAAACGATGTTATATCAGGGATTAACTTAATGTTATTATTAGGAAAATATGCAGCAAAAGATATATGGTAAAAGTAAAACTGATAAAACGATGTGATATCATAGTTCAGGGATAAACTCAATATTTTTGAACGAGAAGGAGGTTGAAACGGGGTAAATTTTTTGAGAGAGATTTGGGGAGTGAAATGTGGAAATTAGATCTATGAAATTCTTTCATAACCGAAAATAATGATAATACAATAAACTAAAATAAAAGATCAAATAAGAGAGCAATATAGTGGTAGAAGAAGAGAAATTTTGTTGATTTTTCTTCATATTTACAAAGGAGGAAGAGACCTTTTATATAGGTTTTCTTCCATTAGGGAAATAACTATACCATTAAATCACCAATTAAACCTAGAATAAGGGGGTTACAAGAGTTACAAAATTAACATCCATAAAGTGGATATTAAGTGCCTAATTACTATGAATTAGTGGAGTGGTGGTTCATCTCCATATAATTATTTTATAACACTCCCCCTAGATGTCTACCACGTAAAAATGTTGCCTCGTTAAAACCTTGCTAGGAAAACCCATTGGGAAAACCATAGCGAAGGAAAAAGAGTGCAATATGTGGTGAATGTTAATAGAACTACCTCATTAAAACCTTGCTAGGAAAACCTTGTGAGAAAAACCATAGCGAAAGAAAAAGAGTGTAGTTTACAAAAATTTCTCCCCCTCTTTACATCTTCTATAACACTTTTAACTTGACAAGTATTTGAGTTGCCTGATTCCAATCTTGTGCACCAACTTCTTGAATGTAGAGGTTGGTAATGCTTTACTGAATAAATCAGCAAGATTCTCACTTGATCGTACCTGCTTTACTTCAACTTCTCCGTTCTTTACAAGTTCATGTGTGAAGAAAAATTTAGGAGAAATGTGCTTTATTCGATCACCCTTGATATAACCATCTTTGAGTTGTGCAACACAAGCGGCATTGTCTTCATATAATACTGTTGGAGTGTTTTAGTCGAAAGAAGCCCACATGATTCCTGAATATGATGAACCATACTTCGCAGCCAAACACACTCACGACTTGCTTCATGGTATGCCAAAAGTTCAGAATGATTTGAAGAGGTAGCTGCTAGTGTTTGCTTTACTGAACGCCACGATATAGTTGTATCACCATATGTAAACAAATAACCTGTTTGTGATCGACCTTTTTGGGATCAGAACGATAAACTGCATCTGCAAATCCTACTAATTTTGTATTAGATTCTTTTGAATAAAATAAACCCAAATCAATTTTTCCACTAAGGTAGCGCAAGAGATGCTTAACACCATTCCAATGGCGTTTAATTGGTGCAGAACTGTATCTTGCTAGTAAGTTGACAGAAAATGCAATGTCAGGTCTTGTACAATTTGCAAGATACATTAGTGCCCCAATTGCACTTAGATATGGAATGAGTATGCTTGCGGGTGTGGGCGTAGCTAAGGCTGCGGGCCAACCAAGACTTACGTTTTTTGAACATAATATATCTTCTTAAAAGAATTTAAGACTAAATCAATTTTTTTTTTAAATGAGGGGGCGTATGACCCGACGAGATTTTAGGAGAGAATTATTCTTAACCATTTTAAATCCGTTTTAACCATTAACTCTGTGCTTCATGCGTGGAATTGAATTTCAACCATAATGTTCGAGATTTATGCACGGAATTGATTGCCATACTCTCTTCTTCTACCTATAAAAGAAAACGAATTTCTTCATTAGAACTTACTCCAGAAGCAGATACTATCCTGTCTTCTTTTCCCCTCTTCTTGCTTTGTTTTGTGCACATTGCTCGTTTATTTCCCTTCCATCTAAATTGTTGTTAAGCTCTAGAGGGTGACTAGTACTGTGCTTATATAGTCATAACGGGCAGTTCTATCCTGGACACATCTCCTATGTTGGGGTATAGCATCTCTCATTATTGAGGAGTACCCGAGGACTATTGTGTTAAGGACAATTTGCTGAGCAGGTGGCTTTCATATGTTAGATGAATTAGTACTGAAATCTTTTGATGAGACTTTGAATGATGCTGGAAATGAAAGAGAGTTGGAAAGTTGGGGTAGACAGAACTATATGGCCAAAAATCATATTCTAAACTTTTAGAAGATGCATTGTATGATTTTTATAATGCAAAAGAAAACTTCTCTGCTTATGATTTATGGGATTCTTTAGAAGCAAAATACCAAGCGGAAACTTCTGGAAATAAGAAATTTTTGGTAGCTAGGTTCCTGGAATACAAAATTTTAAATGACAAATCAGTGGTTGATCAACTCCTTGAACTTCAGCGCATTATAATTAAAATTATTGCTGAAGGTATGGTGATAGATGAAACGTTTTGAGTGTTTGCTGTGATTGAGAACTTACCTTCTTCATGGTCTGAATACAAACGAAGACTGAGACATGAAACTGGTGAAGTCAATATGGTTGTATTGGGTAAGAAAATTCAAGTAGAAGAATTGCTCTGTTCCAAAGACAAGAACGTATCTTCCGCAAGGGACATGTCCAACAAAGCTCATGTAATTGAACACAAGTATTCCAATACTGAAAAGAGCGACCGCAAGACTGGTCCGCACAAGAAAGGTACATTTTCGAAACCCAAATCTGGCATTGGTAAAATTAAAGGTGCGTGTTATTTTTGCGGAATTCCTGGCCATATGGCAATGCATTGTAGAAAACGTAAGGATTTAATAATAAGAAAAACAATGCTAATTTGGTTGAAAACAACATGAACGAGTTTTCTGGCACGGTGTCTGAAGTCAATTTGGTAACCAATGTAAGAGACTGGTGGATAGACTCTGGTGCTACCAAGCATGTCTGTGGAAACAGGGATATGTTCACCTCCTATCAGAAGGTAAGGGAAGGAGAAAAACTCTATATGGGTAACTCGTCCGCAGCACAGGTTACGGGAAAAGGCAAAGTTGGGCTAAAGCTCACTTCTGGCAAAACTCTGAATGAATTTCTTCATGTTCCGGACATCTGCAAAAATCTTGTATCTTGTGGTGTTTTAGATGATAAGGGCTTTAAAATTGTTTTTGAATATGGGAAAGTTATTGTCACTAAGGGTAAGGATTATGTAGGAAAGGGTTATAAGACTGAGGGTCTTTACAAACTTAATGTAACCTCTGTTGAAATGAATAAATTTAATTCTTATGCTTATGTTTGTGTGTCATTGAATGTTTGGCATGGTAGACTTGGTCATGTTAACTATAAGTCAATGAATAAACTGGCTAGCATAGGCTGTATATCCAAATTTAGTTTGGAAAATAAACATAAATGTGAAATATGTGTTGAATCAAAATATGCTAAAAAATCTTATAAGAAAAATATTCAGAGAAATTATAAACCCTTAGAATTAATTCATTCAGACCTAGTTGACATGAAATCAGTTCAAATTAGAGGTGGTAAGAAATGGTTTGTCACTTTTATAGATAATTGTACGAGGTACTGTCACATATATTTACTTAAAGGAAAGGATGATGCCTTAGAAGCCTTTAAGATATATAAACTAGAAGTTGAAAACCAAATGAGTATTACCACTAAAACTGTTAGGTCTGACCGTGGTGGTGAGTATGTAATCCCTATAGGAGATTTTTGCATAAAACATGGCATTATACATGAAGTAACCCCTCCTTATTCACCACAATCTAATGGTGTGGCTGAACGGAAAAACAGAACCCTTAAGGAGATGATGAATGCCATGTTAATTAGTTCAGGACTACCTGCAAACTTGTGGGGGTAGGCCGTCCTCTCAGCTTTCTATGTCTTGAACAGAGTACCCTTTAAAGGATCAGACAAAACTCCATATGAGTTATGGAAAGGTAGACAACCTTCTTATGCATACTTTAAAGTGTGGGGGTGCTTGGATAAGGTTTTCATTCCTCCACCTAAGAGAACCAAGATAGGACCCAAAACTGTTGATTGTGTCTTCATAGGGTATCCTGAACATACTACTGCATATAGATTTATGGTTGTAAGTTCTGAAATTTCTGAAATTGGTGTGAATATTATAATGGAATTTAAAGATGCTGTGTTCTTTAAAAATATATTTCCATTAAAATATGAATCTCGCATGATATGTATTGATCCCATAGATGTTCCTTCCTCTAGTCAGACATTACCTTTAGAGGAAGATGTAGATGAATTTGAGCCTAGAAGAGGTAAAAGACTTAGAACTGAAAAATCTTTTGGGCCAAATTTCATAACATGCTTAGCTGAGACTGATCCACAGACTTATAGAAAATCCATGACTTCTTCTGAAGCTCCATGATGGAAAGAAGATACCATTAGTGAAATGGATTCCATTATACAGAATGATACTTGGGAGATTTTATATTTACCTCTAGGGTGTAAACCCATAGGTTGTAAATGGATCTTCAAAAGGAAACGTAAGGTAGATGGAACTGTGGAAAAATACAAAGCTAGATTAGTAGCTAAAGGCTATAAACAGATAGAAGGTGTAGATTTCCCAAGCTAATTTGTAACAATGTCTTGGTAGGAATGGATGTTAGGACCAAGGGGTCACTAAGGAACTAAGCTAACTAGCTCATTTTCACTTTTGTGAATGAACCTTTAGTCCCACATTGGAGAAACTAAAGATGATCCCTCTCCTTATTACCTAGAAAGTTGCTTCTAAGGGAGGGCCCTTAGGGTTTAAAAGCTTTTGTGGTTGGGGGAGGACTAAGTCTATGGTCTAGTTGGTGCAAACATGATTTTCACACACGCGCGGTGCTTCGCACCGAAGCACGCACAGGCTCGGGATCGGGTGCGGGTGCGTGTGCGCTTGCGTCTTGCATTTTGCGGTTCACGTTTTGCGGCTTGAAGGGTGTGGCTTGTGGATTGTGGCTTGCAACTTGCGTCTGCGGATGTGGCTGTGGTTGCGGTTGCGGGTGTGGGTGTGACTGTGGCTACTGCTGCAAGAATGAGTATGGTTGCGGGTGCGGGCGTAGCTTAGGCTGAGGGCCAACCAAGACTTACGTTTTTTGAACATAATATATCTTCTTAAAAGAATTTAAGACTAAATTAAATTTGTTTTAAATGTGGGGGCGTATGACCCGACGAGATTTTAGGAGATAATTATTCTTAACCGTTTTAAATCCGTTTTAACCATTAACTCCGTGCTTCATGCGTGGAATTGAATTTCAACCATAATGTTCGAGATTTATGCATGGAATTGATTGCCATACTCTCTTCTTCTACCTATAAAAGAAAACGAATTTCTTCACTAGAACTTACTCCATAAGCAGCTATTATCCTGTCTTCTTTTCCCCTCTTCTTGCTTTGTTTTGTGCACATTGCTCGTTTATTTTCCTTCCATCTAAATTGCTGTATTGTGCTTATACTATTCATAATGGGAAGTTCTATCCTGGAAACATCTCCTATGTTGGGGTATAACATCTCTCATTATTGAGGAGTACCCGAGGACTATTATGTTAAGGAAAATTTGCTGAGCAGGTGGCTATGTCCATTGTGTGTATCAATCAGAGATTTGTTAACCTTAACAATTTCTTCTGTTTAATGTTTTCCATTGTTGTAGATCCAACAATGATTTCTCTGTATACTCTGCAAAAATAATCGGTAGATAATGCAGGGGCCGAAACTATCGATTGTGGACGGTTTGGGAACATAAAAACACTATATACTTGGCAAAAATAATCAGTAGAAAGGTGGAGGATGAGTCTACCGATTGTAGGACGGAGGGAGCCACTTCTAAGACACGTTTGTGACTTCTAAATCAAGGTATCATGGTCCCATTAGGACTCTAACACCTACATATGATGAAGAATATATAAGAAGACTTCCATAACCCTAAGAAGACACCTTGTACATAAATTTGCAAGTCCTGGAGGATATCAACAACACAAGGAGAAAAGGCTAGAGTTTGGAGCGGTTTCACCATCGCAACAAATTTTTACTCTTATGTATAACATGGATGCTTCTATATCCATGACTATCTAAAAACCTAATTGATTGAGGATGAATTCTAAGTTCTAGACATGATTTGAGTTATTATATGAATATATTTTGAGTTCTTCACATGATTATCGTTTGTTTATACTATAAAGAATATTTATGATTGATTGATAGATTGTTTAGGTGGCCAACTGAATTGATTTATTGATTTAATATATTGCTAGTATTGAGTTGTGAGATAAGTAATCGTCCATTGACTCTTACACAAGTAGAGAATGCGAGACCTTGCAGAGGGATTCTGTGGAGCAGTTGTGTGTATGAACAACACTAGTAAGTGGACCTTGATCTAAGAGTCTAAATGCTAGGATTAACATATAAATTCATTAAAAAAATCATTCGACCAAATTATACCCTGAGTGATCTACTACTAGGTGGTTAGAATGAATAAAATCTGGTAGGCGAGAACTTTTGTATCCAGTAATATAAGGAATTTTAGGGATAACACTAATCTAGATGTTATTCTAAGGTTGTGATAATATGTGACTAACAATGAGTAGATGAATATATTAACTTGATGAATGTTTAGTAACGAAGAAGGATTCCTCGATCATATCTCTTTCCATTGTTTACAACTTTACTTTTAATTGATTTCTTATTTACTTTTGCTAAAATTCTAAAAAAAATCCCCTTTATGACATTTGACATCTTAAAACCTCGCTCCTCGTGGGAACGAACTTTGACTTCCATTATATTATTCTTTAATTGAGTGGATATAAGATCACTAATTTCATTGCACCCACGATACACATCACTTGTAGATCTCAATATTTCATTAACAAGCTCCTTTGATTGTTAATAGTGAGAAAGTATCAACTCTTTATCTTGTCTTTTTATTTTTCAATTTTTCAATATTTCGTCAAATACCATATCAAAAGGCAAAATCCATTGGAATCAACTCTTTGTCTCTGGAAAAAAACACGAAAAAGAAATTTAAATCTATTATTTTTCAGATTGATATCCACACACATGACAGAATTTGATTATATTTTTAATCCGATCAAAAATGTAAAAGTTGGTGTGGAGATCATTGTATTGATTTACATAATCCTTACTTCAACAAGATCTTTGAATGGTGTAATAATGTACACCCAAATTCAATTTCACATATTAAAAGATAAAACTGAATGATTAACATTAGATCCATTGAGATTATTTCTTGAAAAACTTACCAAAGAGTTAATAGGTATGGCAAATAAATGAACCAGTGTATGTTGATCACAATGATCAGTACAAACAAGTAGCAAATCAAATTAAGAATGAAATAATTTTATATGTTTCCTGTTCAAAGGATTGTTTCACTAAGTACCAAAGTAAATATTGTCTCCATTTCGTTTCGGGGAAGAAGATAACTTAGAATTTGACTTAATAATAAATACTAAATAAATTTAAGGATTTGGATGTATTTATATTGATGTTTATAACTGTAATCTAATCTTATCAGTTTTAAAACATGATTATAGAGAATCCAATGGTTGCGGACCCGCTAGATTATAATGGAGTTGTGAGCGTTCGCACAGGACATCACATCCATGATAAGAGTATTAGCAGAAATGATATCGATCTAGAAATGATCAGGATTGTTTTGTATTATGTAGATTGGTATCATCCTCGCTCAATGGTGTTTTTTGTGATTATAGTAGGATCCGTGTCTAATGTACTTGTAAGAGTTAAACCTCATGTGTGCCCGTTATCCTAATATACTGTGTACTTAGTCCTTTTTGTAACTGTTCTATATAACTCGTGTAAAAGTATTACACGTGTGTAGTAGTCTGTGGTCCTCTGTAGTCATTTTCTATCTCTACTATAAATGTCCTGTAGTAGTTCTGTGAGAACTAATAATTCAATACAATCAATAAAACATTTTGTCTTTTCAATTGACATTCTTTCATGGTATCAGATTAGGTTAGGGATCTTCTTTTCGATTAAAAAAATTTCATCAACAATTTCACATTTCACATTCAATCAATTGATTGAATCATTGTAAATTTTTTGGTTCTTCATAAATTTCATCAATATTTAATCTACTAGTTTACCTTTCTTGATTTCTTTATCAAGATCTAAATCTACATTACATCTGCTTCGGAATCTTACGTCCTCGGAAGCTATTTCTATCATTGATATCATTTCTCTTGTTCAAGATTGCTTAAAAATTTATGATTTGTGAATTCCAGGATACCACAATGCCTCCAAAACCAGCAAATCATAATACTATAACTTTCTCTCCTGCTACTGATGATGATCATGATCAAGATCAGTATACTTTTCGACTTCATTTTACTAATATCACAAATTTTATCTCATTAAAACTTGATTATTAAAATTATCTCCTCTGGAAAGATCAATTCGAAATCTTGATCTCATTGGATCTGTTTGGATATATTGATGGTACACTTCAAGAACCTCGTCGCTCTATAGTGGTTGGTGGAAATCTAACACTGAATCCAGCTTGGACTTATTGGCTCAAAGTAGATCGATTCGTGGCAAGCTGCCTTAAAGCTACATTTACACAAGTTGTATTAGGTGATGTTCTTGGTATCACTGAGATATGGAATTTTCTTAAACCACTTTCACAACTAAGTTTAATGCAAGAAAGTCTATGCTACGTAGTCAATTGCAATCAATTAGAAGAGGAAATCAATTTTTTGAGGATTATCTTCAACAAATCAAGACTACAACTGACAACTTAATTACTATTAATGAATGTGTGAGTAATTCAATATCATCATGTATGTCTTTAATGGTCTGGGTCGAGAATACAATAATTTTGTTATTGCTGCTCAAACAAGAGAAGTACCTTTTACATTTCCTGAGATAAAGGCAAGGTTGATCAATCACTAACAATGGGTCAAAGATCAAAATTCTGATATGAAAGGAATTCTTGATTCTCAAAATGCTTCTGTCATGTTTAGTAAGAATGTTCATTCTGGTGGTTGTAATGGACATAAGAAGTTTAACAAGAATTTCTCATAATAATCATTTCAAGAATCATCCTGGTAGTTTCAAGAATATCACTAATATCCAAGGATCCTCTAGTAATGGTACTAGAGGTGGTTCTGGTAATGGTACAATGGATTGGTCCCAAGTGGAATGTCAGATCTTTAGGAGATTTGGTCATTCTGCAAGTAGGTGTTATTATAGATATAAACCTGACAAAAATCCCATAAGCTCAGTTCAAAAAACCTTTGCTGGGATAGAATTGAACTCAGATGCAATAGAGACTGCTACTTCTTTACCTGTTACTACAAGTTGGATCCCAGATTTAGGTGCCACAAATCATATGGCAAATGATCTAGCTAATCTAACAAATACTTCTGCTTATAATGGTTCCTCTTCTGTCATGATGGGTAATGGTAAGCTTCTATCAATTTCTCATATTGGTGATTCAGTAGTTTCAACAACCAATAAGAATTTTAGACTCTCTAATGTGTTTTATATTCCTAATCTTAAAGAAAACTTGATATCCATAACAAAGTTTACAAAAGATAATTCTTGCTTCTTTGAATTGCATGATTGGGGTTATGTTATTAAAGATGTGTTGACCAAAAATGTTTTAGCTATAGGTTCTCTCCACAACAACTTATATCCAATCAAGTCCATAATCTCACCACCTTCAACCTGCTTTCATACATCCATTGCTGCTTCATCACCAATATGGCACAAGATGATTGGCCATCCCGGTGATGCTATTATTCAAAAGCTTTAAACTTCTCAGTCAATAAAGCTCACTTCAAGAGATATTAAGTTTGTTTGTTCTTCTTTTCAATTAAGCAAAAGTAAGAAATTAACTTTTCATTTTTCAGATAAAGTCAGTTTTGCTATTTTGGAGCTTGTTCATTTTGATATATGGGGACCTTCCCATGTGTTTTCTCTTTTAGGTTTCAAGTATTAGATTCTCTTTATTGATGATTTCAGTATATTTCATTGGATTTATCCATTGAAATTAAAAACCGACTCTCTTGTAGCTTTTCAGCATTTTAAACAAATTAATAAAAATTTGTTGGCCACCAAAATCATCTCTTTTCAGTGTGATAATGCTTATGAACTTGTCAAAGGTCCATTTAAGCTTTTCTTGGATCAATTTGGAATTTTATTAAGATTGTCATGTCCTCATACTTCTCAGCAGAATGGCTTAGCTGAGATGAAACATAGGCACATAACTGAAGTTGGTCTCACCTTACTTTTTCAGGCTAGTATGCCTAAGTCTTTTGGTATGATATTTTTCATACTGCCACATATCTTATAAATAGACTTCATACAATATTGTTGAATTTCTATTCACGTTTTGAGATTTTGTTTCACAAGTCTCCTAACTATTCTCTTCTCAAGGTATTTGGCTCTCGATGCTATCCTTATTTGGGTGCTTATAGAGCATATAAGTTAAGTCCCAAATCTTCCTTGTGTACTTTTATAGGGTACAATGATTTACATAGGGGTTATAGGCACTATGAAAATAGCACAGGAAAAGTCTATATTTCTAGACATGTCATTTTTGATGAGTGTCTTTTTCCTTATGCTTTATCACCTTGTACAATGGATAGTATCAATATAATTCTTCTTCTAGTTATTCCAATTCATCTACTCTATATCTACTTCCTTACACATTAATGATTACTAGATCAAAGGTTGGAACTAGTAAACCTAAGACTTTTCCATATTTTATAACCAATCATAGTTCAACACCCTCTTCCAGTTGTATTTAGTTCCTTGCTTACTCATGTGGAACCAAAGTCCTATAAAACTTCTTGCAAGATACCGGTTTGGTCAAAGGCTATGGATATAGAATATAAGGCACTAATGGATAATGAAACTTGGGATACAATTCAATATGAAGAATGCATGAATGTACTTGGTTGCAAGTGGGTTTTTAAATTGAAGTTAAACTCTGATGAAAGGCATAAAGTCAGTTAGTGGCTAAGGGATATGATCAGTTAGATGGGGTGGATTATTCAGAGACTTTTAGTGTAGTTGTTAAGGCACCCACCATCAAAACAGTTTTAACTATTGCAGCTTCAAGAGGATGGTAGACTAGACAACTTGATGTTTCCAATGCATTTTTACATGGACATCTAAATGAATATGTTTTTATGGAACAACCTGAAGGTTACAAGGTTCTAGGGAAAGATAATTATATGTGCAAGCTCAAGAAATCTCTTTATGGATTGAAACAGGCACCAAGAGCCTGGTTTCAGAGATTTAGTAATTTTTTGCTATTATGGTTTTAAGCAGTCCAAATGTGACCATTCTTTTTTTCATTTCACATCCTCTGTTGGAATGTTATTTCTTCTACTTTATGTAGATGATATCATCCTTACAGGTACTTCATCCTCTCTAATCTCTTATCTCACATCTTCTTTCAAGTCATAATTTTCTATGAAGGATTTGGGTGACCTTCATTATTTTTTGGGTATTGAGGTTGCTAGAAAATTTTCTTCTGCTACAATGTTATTAACCCAAAATAAATACAGTTTGGATTTGTTAATTAAAGATAACATGGTAGACTGCAAACCATATGCTACACCTCTTCCAAAAGTTGCAAGATGTTCTCTTTATTCTAGTGAGTTGTTGAATGATCCTATACTATACAGAAATTTTGTAGGGGGCTTGCAGTACTTGACAATGAAAAGGCCAGACATAGCTTATGCTATCAGCTATGTTTCACAGTTTATGCATCAACCTACTGTGGATCATCTTCAGTTAGTTAAAAGAATCTTAAAGTTTTTAAATGGCACAATGGGATCTGGCGTTACTCTTGGTTCTCCTGATATATCATCTCCCACAGCCTACTCTGACTCAGATTGGCCAGGCTGTCCTGATACAAGAAGAAGTACATCTGGGTATTATCTTTTTCTTGGCTTCTCCCTTATTTCTTTGAAGTCAAAGAAGCAGCTTACAGTTTCTAGGAGTTCTTCTGAAGCAGAGTATAAAGCCTTGGCTAATACAGCTTCTGAACTTCTATGGCTTTCATATTTGCTTAAAGAGATTGGGATTTCTCTTCATCAACCTAATCTCTATTATGTAACAATAAGAGTGCTGCCAGTTTAGGTTGTAATCCTGTTTTTCATGCTAGAACAAAGCATGTGGAGATTGATTACCACTTTATTAGGGATCTTATTGTGTCCAAGTTCATTAAATTTGTTTCTTCTTTGAGTCAGCTGGAAGATATGTTTACAAAAGGATTGACCTCAGATTTGTTTGTTACTTTGGTGTCCAAGCTCGTGTTCTTTCAAAACACTGTGCTTGAGGGGGAGTGAAAAGTTAAACCTCATGTGTGCCCCTTATCCTATTATACTGTGTACTTAGTCCTTTCTTTAACGGTTCTATGTAACTCGTGTAATGGTATTACACGTGTGCAGTGGTCTGTGGTCCTCTGTAGTCATTTTCTGTCTCTACTATAAATGTCCTGTAATAGTTCTGTGAGAACTAATAATTCAGTACAATCAATAATACATTTTGTCTTCTCCACTAATATTCTTTCTGTAGTTCATTTTGGCCGAGATCTCGCTAAGATTCTTGGTTCGCATTTTGGCCGAGATGAGATTTGACCGAGAAACTCACCGAAACAACCGAGATCTCGTCGAGACAAACTTAACATGTAGAAATATAGTAATAAAAAATCAAATCCAATAAAAAAACTCAATTTTTATTTACTTTTATAAAAATTGGTATTGTTTCTTTATATCTATACAAGTTAATATATATAGTATGCAAAATGTTTAGCATATATATCAAGGGTATAAAATTTTTAAAAAAAAGATTTTAAACTTTTACCAAAAATCTCCCTATAATAAAGTTGTCTCAGTATTTCGATCTCGGCAGAGACAAAAGCAAGATCCGAGATGGATTACATTACCCGTGCTTTCGGTGGTTATTGAAAATGGATGCGCCTGAATTTTTGTTTCTGAGCACTGATTGGTCAGGCGTAGCCATCGTATCGAAAGCTTAAGCATTTATAAATTCACATATATATATATATATATATATATGGGGTCGCCGCATAGAAGGACAGTGGGTTGTATCTGCAAAAAAGCATACTAAAGCGAACAATGAAAACCCAAACTTATTGCTAAAATTTGATTGGTAATGGACTGGAAATAACCTTCTTGTTACGTGGCTAAATATCATCATCATCTTGTGCTCAAACTTTAGACAAAACCAAACTAAATTTTTCAAAGTATTAATATCAATTTTGACTTGAACCGGAAAAAACCTTCTTGATGCCACGATTTGGTACAGTGATTTGAATGTATGTGAAGTAGAATCCTTTAAGGGAGAGGACCTCAAATTGTTACATCCACTGCCTGAACGTCGGGTATACACATGATGGATACATCAAAAATTTGTATTTTTTTATTTTTTTTGAAGCATAAAGTTTGTATATATTTGGTTAATCAACCAAAAGAATGTAAAAATAGTCTACAGCTCCAAGGATGTAAAAATAACCAAAAGAATTATGAAAAGGACCGATAAAATCAATGCCCCACACATCAAAGACCTCAATAACTAGAATAGGGTTCAAAGGCATCATATTTCTACGGGAAATGGTTCCTAACTTCTGGCAAAGCTCACAAGTAACACAGTGATGGTGGGTGTCCTTAAACAACGAAGGCAAGTAGAATCCACACTGTAATATCTTAGCATCGGTTAGTACCAAAATGACCCCCACAAGCATGATCCTGACAAAAGGAAATAATACTGGACTGGTCACTCTCAGGTATACATCTCCTAATAATCTGGTATGGACAATACTTAAACAGATAAGGATCATCCCAAAAGAAATGCTTAACCTCGACTAAAAACCTAGAACGATCTTGTTTACCCCAATGTTGGGGCATTCGACCAGTAACAAGATAGTTAACTATATTCGCATACCAAGGTAATCGGGAAACAAGAAAAAGTTTTTCATCAGGAAAACTATCCCTCACAGGAGGGGAATCATCAGGGGAATCAAAAACAAGCCTAGACAAGTGGTCCGCTACTATATTTTCTGCACCCTTTTTGCCTCTAATTTCTAGAGAAAATTCTTATAACAAAAGATCCATCTAATCAATCTAGGTTTAATATCCTTCTTTGAAAGAAGATACTTCAAAGCAGCATGATCAGTAAAGGCTATAACCTTAGAACCTAAGAGATAGGATCTAAACTTGTCTAAGGAAAAAACAACGGCTAACAATTCCTTCTCTGTGGTGGTGTAGTTCAGTTAGGCATCATTCAGAGTTTTGCTAGCATAGTAAATCACATGAAGTAATTTGTTTTCTCGTTAACCTAGCACAACACCAATAGCATAATCTGAAGCATCACACATGATTTCAAAGGGTAGGTTCCAGTTAGGTGCCTGGACTATGGGGGCGGTAGTAAGTAAAGTCTTAAGCTTCTCAAAAGCCTCTAAACAAGTATCATCAAAGAAAAACTTGACATATTTTGCAAACAAATTGCAAAGAGGTCTAGAAATCAAGCTAAAATCCTTAATGAATCGACGATAAAAACTTGCATGCCCTAAGAATGACCTAATATATCTCACGGTTTTGGGAACCTGTAAATTCTTAATAAGGTCAACTTTGGCTTTGTCTACCACTATACCCTTAGAAGATACAATATGCCCTAAAACAATTCCTGATCGAACCATGAATTGACATTTCTTCCAATTAAGCACTAAATTCTTTTCCTTACATCTAGTTAACACTAATGTCAAATTATGCAAGCAATCATCAAAAGATGAACCAAACAATGAAAAATCATCCATAAAGACCTCTAAAAACCGTTGTACCATGTCAGAAAATATGTTAATCATGCAGCGCTGGAAAGTAGCGGGTACATTACACAACCCGAAAGGCATCCGTCTATACGCAAAGGTACCAAAGGGACAATTAAAAATAGTTTTTCTTGGTCTTCTGGGGCAATAACAATATTATTATAACAAGAGTAGCCATCTAACAAGCAATAATGACTATGTATAGATAATCGTTCTAGCATTTGGTCGATGAAAGGAAGGGGAAAGTGGTTTTTCCTTGTGACCTTGTTCAATTTTCTATAGTCAATACAAACACGCCACCCCGTGGTCACTCGGGTTGGGATTAACTCATTGTTTTCATTCTAGACTACATCGATACCTGATTTCTTGGGAACAACCTGAACGGGGCAGACCCACTTACTGTATGAAATGGGGTAGATAATACATCCATCTAACAACTTAAGCGCCTCGGTTCGAACTACTACTTTCATGTTAGGGTTCAGTCGACGTTACGTTTCCCTAGAAAGTTTGGTGTCGTCCTCTAAATAAATCTGATGCATACAAACAATAGGACTTATACCCTTAATGTATGCTAAAGACCACCCTTAAGCTTCCTTGTTGTCTTGAAGTATGGTCACTAGCCTACTTTCTTGATCACTATCCAAGTCGGATGCTACAATTACAGGCAAAGTCTCAGATAGGCCTAAAACACATATTTCAGAGTATCTGGTAATGGTTTGAGGTCCAACTTAGGAGGCTCTTCTAAAGAAGGAATTAAGGTAGAATTAGAAACTGGCAGTGGTTCGAACTTAGCTTTCCATCTACTAGTATCTAACACAGGGGTAGAGTCTAACAGATCATTCACTTCATCAATGGTGCTAACATCGTCGAAATCTAAGACGAAACGCGATAGACAACTCTCTAATGGATCTTCAGAGAAGATGTTTGGTAATGACTCCTGAACTAATGTTTCCATCATGTTCACCTCTTCAATGCACGTGTCGTCTAGCTAAGGGGGTTGCTTACTAATATTGTAAATATTCAGCTCAATAGTCATATTACTAAAAGACAAATTCATAATACCATTTCGACAGTTAATGATCGTATTAGATGTAGTTAAAAACGGACGACCTAATATCACAGGTATCTGGTTTTCTGGGTCAGGAACAAGTTGGGTATCTAGGATAACAAAATCCACGGGATAAATAAACCTATCGACCTCAATAAGAACATCTTCGACAATACCACGAGGAATTTTCACAGACCTATCAGCTAACTGAAGTGTTATCTGGGTAGGTTTTAAGTCACCAAGTCCTAGCTGGAGGTACACATGGTACGAAAGTAAGTTCACACTAGCTTCTAAGTCAAGTAACACTTTCTCTACACAGTAGTTATCTATTATGCAAGAAATGGTAGGGGAACCTGGGTCTTTGTACTTAGAAGTTTGTTTTTCTAGATAATTGAACTCACATGACTAGCTATAAAGGCTTTTTTCTGTACACTAAGATTTCGCTTTCGCGTACAAAGATACTTAAGAAACTTGGCATAAGTAGGAATCTGCGAAGGTTAATGTTGACTTGCTTAAAAATCTCTATGATGTCATTAAAGTTGGATTCCTTCCTAGTTGGTACTAGAATTTGTGGGAATGGGGCTTTGTGCATATAATTGGGCTCAGCGGGAACCGCATTGGACTCTTTAGACACTTTATTAGTCTCTTCAGCTACAGACTCAGAAGGGTGAACTACAACATGTTCACTATCGGATAAGGTTACCTTATTGTCTACCGTTCTACCACTCCTAAGGGTTATAATTGAATTCATATGATTTGATGATTTCACACCAGAAGATAATTCATGAACTCCTCTAGGATTGGGTTGTGGTTGACTAGGTAACTTGCCTTTTTTCTCTCAAAGACTCATTCAACTGACTAAACTGGGTTCGTAAATCGTGAATAGCCTGAGAGTAGCCTGGATCATCTTTTTATTGTCTTCTAAATTTTGTTCAACCGATTGCTGAAACTTAGCAGTGTTATGAGATAAAAAGGTGAGAGACTCTTCTAAACTCATGATCTTCTTATCTGATTGTGCTTGTCCAGAAGGATTCTTAGTATAACCAGAACCTGGGGGAAACTGAGGGTTACCAGATTGACCTTGATTTTGGCCCTTAGACCAAGAAAGGTTTGAATTGTTTCTCCAACCCAGGTTATAGGTTTTTGAATATGGGTCAAACTTCTGACGGTTATCATATAGTGTTATTGTAAAGAGAATGGGCTTTCTCTTCAACAGTCTGTCCTTCCCAAAATGACTTGGGCTCTATTCCACAACTAGATTGACTCAATTCTAAGGCTTCTAACCTTTTTGCTATAGCTGAAATTTTGGCATATGATTCAAGAATTCCATCTACCCTATTGACATTACCTTTGCTCAGTAAAAAATTTCTCTGGGGTTCCTTACTACATTCTCATTGTTGGTTTTTTTCGGCAATTTCATTCAAAAATGTCACTTCCCCATCAACAATTTTACTATCAAAACTCCCTGTACACAATGACTCGACCATGGTCGTCGTTGGATAATCTATCCCTTCATAAAGGATTTGGACTAGTCTAAACTTTTCTAAACCGTGATGAGGACATTGTATCAACAAATCATTGAACCTTTCCAAATAATTATAAAAAGATTCTCCCTCTTGCTGCATAAATGTGGAAATCTCGTGCCTAATAGATGATGTTTTGTGCCTAGGGAAGATTTTGGATAAAAAGGCAGCGGTAAGCTGTTCATATGTTTCGATGGATTCAGATGACAAACTATATAACCAAGATTGGCCTTGTATCTCAGGAAAAAAGGAAACAACCTAAGTTTCAAAGCTTCATCAGACATGTTGTGAATTCTTAGGGTACTACACATTTCTTCAAATTTCTTAATGTGAAAGTAGGGGGTTTTCATTCTCTTTTCGTAAGAAGATTGGAGCATCTGTATGGTCCAGGTTTTAACTCATAGTTTGCTTGAGTTTCAGCTAACTTGATACATGATGGACGAGAAGTCTTAGTAGGATCAAAAAATATTTTGAAGTTGCCATTTCTGGCACACCTGGAAAACTAGGAATAACTTCCTCACTAAGAGACAAATTCTCAAAACTAAAGTTTCCAAAAATAGGGCTCTCAAAAGAAGGGTTTCCTAATTCAATTTCAAAAACAGAGTTTCTATTCTCGTCACTGATCAAACGACCAATAGAATCTCTTCTCCAGGCACGCTCACTCAATCCTTTAGGCGGACATGGCATGCAATTAAATAACTCCTAATTGGAAGGGAATTCTAAACAAACACAAACAAGGCTGACTCAACCAAATAAAACCTATTGAATCTAGCAAACAAAAAGCATGATGGATCCACTTAGATTGTTTCTAGAACAACTTCTATTCTTCCAAAAGGAAACTAGTTACAGTTTTAGCAAATCTCTTAGATTGATCTGAATTAGATTAAGTCGAATAGAAACAGGATAAGCTCTAAGGAGCTTTGATAACCCTGCCTCTTTGGCAACGTTTCCTTGGGTTACAAGGCGGCTCGAATCAACTCAAAATAATCTTTTTGAACTTTAAGTTAGGCTAACAGGGTAACCAATACAGTCATTTTGAATGACTTTCCAATAAGATCGATACCTTATCGGTCTTCTTTCTAGTTAAACTTTAAGGATTAGGTTCGTGTTAGGTAACATGTTCCTAAGGCGGGCAAGAAAAAAACGGTGATGAAATACGAGTCCTTATCTTATATGGCAAGTCCTTGCCCTTTACTAGAAAATAAATCCGTATTCAATTCCTCAACATATATGCATACGAAGGAATACAGTAAACCCATTTGCTGGGGATTCGTGGGTTGATTGAGTCTTACCTACCGTACCAGACGGGGGATGAATTGGTCGTAGTCGACTCGGGCCACCGACTCCTATGTCAGTGTACGAACCCGAGGGGCCGATACAATATCGTAATTTTCACCATTTCATGTTGCATTTTATATTTAATTACCCATCTGTAGGGTTTAAAAATAATAATGTTCAAAAGTCCAAATTCTAAAGACCAAAAATAAGAAAAATCAGAAAAATACCTAAAATAATTGCAAAATAATAAGAATTTCCTAATACAATTTTCTAAGAAGAAAAATAAAAACCTTAAAAAAAATTAAAAATAAAATTAACTTAAAAAATAAAATAAAAAAATCATGTCTTCTTTTTCCGTTCTTTTTGATTTATCTTTGACTCCAAGTCTTTAATCAATCAATATAATCTTTGGCTCCAATTTCTTTTTGATCAAAAACCTGTAATACAAATAAAAATACCCAAAACAAGTCCTCGTCGGCGGCGCCAAAAACTTATGTGGTTTTTAGTTGTGGTAAGAAAAGGTTTCAAACTCTCGAACTTGTGAAGATTGATTTTAGATTCAAACTCTAATAAATAAACTAGAAAACTCAAAACAAAGTTGATATCAAGATTAGAGAGGCACCGAGACTCAGGATTCCACCATTAACCAATTAAAGTGATTCAATCTAATCAATATTCATGCAATTCTTTATATTTAAAGTGATTTAATATGTTGCAAAAGTAGATTTTCAAAGCAACAATTGTAAATCGAAAGTATAGTATATCAAAAACCCTAGGCGAAGCATTCTCTATCAAAAGAAATCACAACTGTTTAATAAAAATCCTTAAATCAATTTTTAATCAAAGCAAATAATCATAAAAGAAAATGTAAAAATTAATTTAAATAGAAATATACCATTTTTCTTGGAACAATGGCTTCCTCCGTCGCCTCAACAAAGGGGTTTAGCTCCTCATATTAAAACTTGCTCAAAATAATGGTTCATGGCTCAAAGTGTTTACAAATGATGAAAAAGGAGAAAAATAAAGAAAACAATGAGTTTGCAACGCTTATAGGCGTTACCGACTCACAGTTACAGAGCAAGGCTGAAAATAAACGTTGCAGATGCTGAGATATCCGTTACAGATGTGTTGAAGAAATCGTTGCATATGAAGATAAATGTTCCAAAGACGAAGATATCCATTACAAATGGATGAAGAAACCGTGGCTGAGAGGTTGAAGAAACCGTTGTCGTAGCCTCTGTTATTTTTGTTCTTCAGCAGCAGTAGAGAAAAAATCTTCTAAAGTGATTTTTATCCCTCTGTTCGCCTCATAAGCTCTCTCCCCAACTTTCTATGTCCCCACTATTAACCTCCAACACCCTTTATATACACCACAGGACTCCAAATTACGAAATATCTTCCGTTGAATTTTTTAATTCTCCACGGGAATGATTTCCTTTTTTCTTCTCTTTCTCGTGTTTGTTTGCATCTGACACACTCCAGACACGCTGATACACGTCGTAGATGCAACCAAACTCTCTACAACACACGTAAATCTTCCAAAAACAAAAAAGAAAATCCCGAGAATAACTCCTCCCATGTTTTCTTAAAATCCACGTAGAACTCCTTTTTTATCGGATCTAAAAGGACACACTAGTCCTGACAGGCCAGCCCATGTCAAAATCCAACAAAAAAATTCGAGAAAACTCCACCAAATTCGATCCAGCAAAATCAGATTTTTCAACTTTGATTTATTCTGTCAAAATTTTGTTTACCCGTGAAGAAGATGGAGTGCCCCTAATCATGTATTGGGGTACCTTTAATAATTTGGGGTGCCCTTATCCAAAGTTGGGGTGGCTTTAGTAAAATTTCATGATGCCTTCAACACTTTTTCGAGTCAATTTTTCCAAAAATGTTTATTTCCCAAAAACACATACAAACACATGAAATAACACAATTAATATACAATTGAGCACTATCAAAATAAAGAATTGGGACAAATCAGACACAAAAATGTGTCTATCATGGATTGCCGCACCACACGTGTTGTAGGCCGCCATACCAAAATTCTAATGAATATCCCCCCATGTGACATAATTCATGTCTCGAGCATGGTTTAGTCTATTTTATTGATGTGTATTATTTGGTCAGTTGTTGACCTAGATAGACTGTTAGTCTTAGTATGTTGATGAGTCAAACATGTTGTTGAGTCTAGCATGTTTTTCAGTGTAGCATATTGTTGATTCTAGCATGTTGCTGAGACAAGTAGTGATGCTTGATACATCATAGTGTTTGAGAGTCTGATTGATATTTACATTGGTAGTTTTGACATATCATTGTGTCAGCTGAGGCAGCAATGATACTCGTATGACCTTCAAGTTGTTTGAGTGTCAATCTCATGTGAGCGGTAGTCTCGTGCAAGCGCTAGCCTTGTGTGAGCGCTAGTCTCGTGTGAGCGCTAGGCTCGTGTGAATACCAGTGTTTAATAATTGTAAAATATTTAGTTTCGTCTTACTGTCAAATAGTTCGAGTAACAAAGTAGAAAGACTATGACTATTTTTAATTATTGGAAGCAGGACCAATCAAAGAAAGGTAAAGGGACCGACCAATTTGGTGGTAGGGGGACCAACCAAAATTGGTGAAGAGATGACCGACCAAAATTGATGGTTGCAGATCATTCTATATTGTTGTGCGCATCTATTTGGTCTTTGCAACTACTTGGAATTTTTTGACTTTGGTAGAAGAAGTAAAGGAGTTTTAATAGGAGGGAAACCCCATAATAAAAGTAATAAACTCAAAAAATACAAGAATGTGGACCGGCCGGCCGGTTGATGCCGGTCCCATAACGCTTTTATATTTTTTCCACCTATTTTCTCTTAAGTCCTATATGCTCTTTAAAGATTGTTGCTTCGAAGACCATTATTATTATTTACACCTGTGGGCGTCATCCCATATGCCCGAAAATTTCAGACACCCAAAAATCGATAGCTATCTCCTTGCACGAAAGGATTTGGGTTTAAAGCTCGGTTTGGACGTCAAACGGCGCAAACAACAACCTTCCAGGATATTTAGACAAAATTATGATAGTTTTCAGCTTTTGGTTCGTCTAGGGTTTATGCCATATGTCTTAGACCGCTGCTCGGAATAAGACGCCCTTTTAGTATGTCGTTGTAGACGCATAGGGGAACATATGTTGTTCAGAATGTTTTTCCCCGTTCTTGACCCATTGGTACGTTTTTCTAATGTAATTATGATGATACGTCAGAAACTAGGTGTTGACCAATATACTTGTGTGCAACTTGTTGTGAGTTTTTCATACAGGCTTGTATGGATACTGTGATAAACCAACATTATGCAATTAGGGTTTGAATATTGATATAAAGTAATTCTAGGAATTCATCCGGGGAATATAGTACTAGAGAAGACTCAAGTCGCCCTATACTAGTGTGCAATATATCTAGGAGCTTGAGATTTAATATGTATGGTTTTTTGCGTTACCTCTCTGGATAATATGTTAATTTGAATTGTTTCCCTTATTAATTAAAAATAGGTAAAATCTCCCTTCTGTTAACTCTGCCATGACTACCCAGTTAAATATGCATGTGCAGTTCATGTGCATATAATATTTAAATATTAAATAATAAAAACTCAAAAATACCCTTACTACTTTGATTATTTCCACCCGACATGGTAACGATTTGACTATCCGATCCCGGTTCTAACAATGATTTTAGTTGTTTCCTTCCGTTCCAACTCGTCTTTTCTCTCATTCGTTCTGTTTTTGTTGTTTCTTCTTATAAAATTGGGTTCCAACAAGATCAACTACAAAGCAAGTAAATAATGCAGACACATTTAATTGTTATAAACCCAGCAAATGGAACTTTGTAACACATAGTATTTAGATTCTCTGATTGAATTAAAATTGAAATCGTGAACCCTAACTGAATTCATTACCTCGATAAAAGCCATCGTGGGATCTCGCTAAGAACACAAGAAAAATTGATTCTCTTGAGAAGTGGAGAATTGAAGTGAATTTATGTGGGTTTGTTTATCAAGCAGGATCGGAAATTTGATTGAAAAAAAACAAGTTAGGAAGAACATGGTACATACATGAAGAAATAAAAAAGAAGTGATTCGTTCTATGAGTTACAGGAAGAATTTTTGTGGAAGAGTAGACCATCTGGGAAAGTTATTAATTCTCTCTTTAAATTTGATTCTTTCTTAGGTTTTGATTCATTCTATGAGTTACAGGTAAACTGATTAGGGGTTAAATTAGTTTTTTGGTGTTTATTCTTCCGGAGTTCTCGATAGTTTCAATTGATTTGATTCATTTTTTTCATGAATTTTATGATCGAGGAGGTTATATCATTATTAATTTTGATAGAATGGGGCTGTTTTTGGATAATGGATTGATTATATGAGATTTGATAGATTTGATTGTCTTTTTTTTTTCTTGCCGAAACGACGTTGTTGGTTCATTTGAAGGTGGCGAGAAAGGTTTGCAGGTGGTGAGCAAGGTGGTCGAGACTCAAACAGGTGATAAAGAAGATAACAAATGTTTTTAGGGTTTATCAAATATCTTTGTTTGATATCGTCGGATTAGATTAAATGTACACTTATTTTTTAAGTTAAAGGGTGTTTTTGGGTTTTTGTAATTAAATATTTTAATGTTACACGGATGTGAACTGCACGTGCACTTTTAACTGGTTAGTCACGACTGAGTTAATAGAAGGGGGTTTTATCTATTTTTAATTAATAAAGGAGGTAATACAAATTAGCACATTATCCAGAGGAGGTAATGCAAAATCCTCCTTTATAGAATATCTGGTAGTATTGCAACAAGTACTAGTGATATTTTGAGGACAATATTGCTCTACACTAGTGTGGAGCTGTCTAATCATTATATAAAGGACGATATTGCTCTATACTAGTGTTCAATACATCTAGGACCTGTCCAGTCATTATAAAGAGGTAAATACTGAGTCGTACAACATTATATTACGTATATTCATATACAATGTTGAAAGCTACGAATTTTTTATTACGTATATTGATGTCGGGTCCGTAGCATATAAATTTTTTTATTGTTTCTACGCTTCTAATGCCGAGCAGAGGCGGTTTACTATTTTACTCTTTGTCAAAAATTCACCATCTATATTAAGTCCCCTGCTTAGTTTGCTACAGTAATGTTCCGCAATCAACACTAGATGGTGATTTTTACAGAACAGAAGCAAAATTAATAACTTAATTTCGTCAGTTAAATGTTACCAGAAACTCCATAGCCATCTTGAGTTGATACTGATATCGAGTGATCTTCCAAGGAGCATGACCGGTGAAATAGAACCAACAAGGTTGAAAAAGCATCGTATGTAGAGTATGGGCTAGTAAGGTATGACTAGGTATGGGCTAGAAGGACCAAATTTGCACGACTGAAGACTGTCTGACTAGTTTGTGATAATCTTGAATGGAATATGAATATTTATTGTTGTTTTTAGGAGGAAACCCCATTTAATAAACAATTCAATATAGTCCTTCAGTATCCTCAGAAGATGAGGATTAAAATTGACACGGCTTTGAACCGGGCAAAGAGAATGATGACTCCAATCATAATAATGGCGATTCTAACTCCCCAAATAGTTTGAAAAACACTCAAGTAAGTCCCCATCCTGTATTAACTTCATAATAGCATGAACTTATCCATCAATGAAGGAATGAACGAAAATTTATGTGAATGAATGAAGAATATTGTTATAGTTCGTCGTCAGAAAATTCAGATTTAGGGTCTTCACTGAAAACGTTGTAAAATCTTCATACGGAGTTTGTTTTCGATGATCTACCCCAAATGTTTTATGCCCAGAAGAATACAATCTCCTCACGACCTCACAAGGAAGGATTTGAGTTTTGATCTCATTCAGGGTCTCAAAAAGACGAAACAGTAAAAAGTCAGGAAGAATTCAGGAACTTTTCAACTGCGAGATAGTTCAATGTTTTGATCATATCTCTTAGCTCGTTTATCCGATTGATGTGAATTTTTAATATGTTGTAGAAGAAATCCGTAAAAACAGTTTGGTAAATAACTCGTCCCTAGATCCATCACTAATTGTAAAGGGAAGTGCAGAATTACGCCTAACAAGCTTGATGCAAAAACGCCTTTTTAGGTATTTAGACCATTTGCTTGTGTCTTGTATGCTTGATAATGAACATTTATATGAGTAATACCTCTGTACTCTGAAATTTCTAGTTGGTGCTTGGATTTCATGATTGGAGTTCTTCAACTTGTTGAGATGTTGTTGTAGGCCGAAAACGGAAATAAAACAAGATGACAAGATAGTTATAATCGATGAAGTTGAGGATTCCACCACTCTTTCATTCTAGGGACGTGAAGATATCGTATATGACATGGTGGTTGACACGGATATTCAAGAAGGTAGCCTTTCACGAGTTGAAAGGGCGACGACCATGGTTGAGTATTCTGTTGTTAGCCTTACTTTTAATCCTCCATTCAACGTGCATCTTTCAAGTAATGTATTAGCTGGAGGGTTGGCCTTACAATTGAATGAGGTGAGTCGTATACTCAAACATGGCAGAAGTACATTCACGTCTCTACTATCTAGAAGTCCGGAAATTGCTCTTCTCTAGTGAAGTGTATAGCTGAGATAATACACATGCCCGAGGTGTGTACCTTGGGCACATAAGATTGAAATATTTTATTTTATTTTTTATTTACCGTGAACAAATATTGTTTAGCCTCCAAGTTCTTTGTTGCTCTTCCTTGTGCAGCAAAGGTAATACATTGTAGCATTGACATTCACCAGGTATAAGACCAAGCTGGTCAGACACTAGAGGTATGCTTGACCGACCAAGTTAGTTGAAAACGGGAGGCATATTCGGCTAACACTAGTAGCCCCGTTGAATTAGAAATTCGAATATTGTTGAACTTAATAATCCAATAAATTCTGATTAAATGATGATTATGTTGAGTCTTCAGGGAGTGAGTGAGATTTCTTCATCAGCGATCTGGCTTTTCGATTAATTGGTCATTTGAATATGGTCTATCTTCTAATATGTTGGGGAAGAAAAAACTCATGTCCATGATCAGTCCCCAAGCGTAGCTCACTTGGAGTCCACCACTAGAACATATATGATATGATTTAACAGAGATATCATTCTTCTACCTACTTTATCCTGATTTCAAAATTTCCATGTATTGCATTGTTGGTTGTTGTTGACGCGTAGTGGTTGAAATAATATTTTGAATCGAAGTTGGAGTTGAAGTCGGTATTGTCATCGAGCCTCTAAGATGTCATGCATTGTGAGACAGATGCCCACTACGTATTTCACATATGGTTGAACGTTGAATTGTTTGGTTTGATTTATGGGTTTGATTTATGGGTTTGATCGAGTAATTAAATTGTTCGTGTGATTGCAAAGATTTTCTTTTGGATTATTGGACTAATAAAATTGAGAATTTGATTACTAAATGAAAATGTATTCCATACCTTTAGGTGGAATCGAAATTGTAAATAAATTTGGAAAATCCCTAAATGTTTCAAACGTCAAATGCCTTAGGCCAAATTTCTCAAGCGTCAAATGCCTTAAGCCATTTTTTTATGTAATGCTGTATCCACCAACTTGCCATCTATGGAAACCAGTTTGTAGTACCCGCCAATGGTAGCATTTGAAAACTTGAACGGTCCTTCCCAGTTAGAGCTTGTTACATAGTAGCAGTTGCGCCTTGTTGCTTTCATGACCAAATCTCCATTTCGAAAAGGTTTGGGATTCATCGTCTTGGCTCTGAATATGTGTCTTGGATACAGTTTTTCCTTCATCCCTTTGTCAGCATTAGCATTCCACACCTGTGTACGTGCTGGTACTTTCCTGTAGTGATTCTGTGGTGCATGTGGAAATTCTTGGAGTGTCACAGGAAAGTATCTGTGGTATTCTTTGCAGTGATTAGAAATCATATAAGTGATGAATGTGTTAGTATGATGCTCGATTTTGAAAGGGGTTGAGTTCATCTACTTGGAAAAATATTATAGAGGCGAGGCTTTCGACGTATGATATCGCATCTTCTCCAGGCTCTTGCTTTGTTGCCATTATGCCTTAAAATTCTTCCAAGTACAGAAAATGACTATCTTCCGCAGCATCCATGTGAGGTACAAAGCCGTCTGTTTGAAGTGAGTATGCCAGTGAAGGCACCTGATAGGCTGCGAACTTATTTCTGTGGAGCCATGGTCGTCCCAAGATCATGTCGTAACCAGGATCTTCCTTGATTATGTGAAATTTTTAACAAGGACTGGGTTCCTCTGTGCACCTTTAGTCCCCATATCTAATTCTCCTGACTCAATCTTCTTCTTCAAGATTCGCTTCAGGACATTGCAATCACTTGTGGTGTGATTAACAAACCTATGGAAACGACAATATTTAGGATCTTCCATTTTTTGCTCCGTTGGTGGACGTAGAATATGAGGTAAATTGATGGAACCATCCTGTATCCAGACTTCCAAATGTTCAATCACTTCTTAGATCGAAAATGAAATTTTTTTGAGAGCTGGGGATTCACTTGGATGTTGTTTTTGGTGTTGAGCAGGTGGTGAAGCTGCATCTTCTTGGGTTGCCATCCGAGATTGTCAAACTGCTGGTGGGGGACAGAGTTGAAACTGCTGATGGTGTTGCACGCTTGGGTCGTTGTTCTTGTACTAGGGATTTCCTTTTGCCTTCTTCAGTCACAATACTCGTAGATGGTTTAGTATTGTACTGTTTATGAGTCAGACGTCGACTTCTACGAGTCTCGCGTGCTTCTTCATTTTTGACGGGTCTTCTCCTTTCCAGCAAGCCAAGTGCAATTATATCTGATCGCTTAGCAACTTCTGATAAGGTCTTGGAACACAAATCTTACAAAAGGGATTTATAAGATATCATCATCCCTTCGTTGTAAGGACCCTGATTGCAACGTGATAGATATGACGAGTATTCTTTTTGTGTTTGAAGAAACTGTTCTGAGTCTTCACGAGTATCAAAATCAGGTTGAAGGCTCCTTCTTGGTTCACGTTCAGCGTGAGGAGAAATTTTTCCATTATCGTCATCGGCGGAGATGTGAATCGGTTCTTTCGATAAATGATTTGTGAGAACTTTCAATAAGGTGAACACCTCGTTCTGGGTCTTGATAACTTCGTCTTTATTTTTTACAACATCATTTAGAATTTTCATTAGATCATTAATAGAGGTTAGGATTTGAGTATCAAAAACCTCAACAGGAGTTTGATCAGGCATAGCGAATTTTGTAGTATACGAGGGATTCCGCCGGTATATGAAAATATGGAATCGAGATCTAATACTTCTGAGTCATTCCTATAATCGACCATCTTGAGAAAATTGATAAACTTGAGAAATTGATTTTGCAACCGATAGATTGATCCTCCAACTGTGGTCACCAAAATATTTGTGGGTAAAAACGATTAAAGGGTAAAAGGGGAAAATGATGGAGTAGGTTAATGCTTTTAAGCCAAATCACTTAAACACTAAGAATTTGTATTGTATAAGTACTTTTAAGATTCGAGAGATCAATCTGTACTAAATTTTCCTAAATCAAGGAATGATCGTTCCAATTTTGTTTCGGTCACAAAGGAGAAGGGTTGATCTGTAGAGAGGGAAGTAGAGAAGGTATTGAGATCAATAAAGTTGAATGTCATTGTTGGTATGTATTTGGACTGTTGTGAAGATGAGAATCGAAAGTCTAAGTTTTATGAGAATTTCTTAGATGATAGCTTTATGATCATATGTTTTTGTTCTCTTATCAGATGATTCCCTCTCAGTTATCCTATTTCCTAATAGGTTGAAGAACCTATTTATAGCAGTAGAAGTTAACACATTGATCTCGTAGCGGTAACATTTGCAAAGAAGTAGAGGAGTATAGAAGTGGAAATCATGGTGAAAACCAACTCTATCATGCTAGTGGGACTTGGAAGTTGTAAGACCACTATTTCATTCATTTTTTCAACTATCAACACGAATCATTTACTCTCTCATTGTGGATGTATTTCCACACTGCACATGGTGTAGGCTGCCAGATCAAAACCCTAGTGAATATCCCTCCATGTGACATAATTGGTATCTCGAGCATGGTTGAGTCTATTTTATTGACGTGTATTATTTGGTTATTTGTTGGCATAGATAGACTGTTAGTCTTAGTATATTGATGAGTCCAACATGTTGCTGAGACAAGTAGTGATGCTTGATACATCATAGTGTTTGAGAGTCTGATTGATATTGACATTGGTAGTTATCACATATAATTGTGTCAGCTGAGGCAGCAATGACACTCGTATGACCTTGAAGTTGTGTGAGTTTCAATCTCATGTGAGCGCTAGTCTGTACGAGTGCTAGTCTCATGCGAACTATTTCCTTCTGTGAGCGCTAGGCTCGTATGAATACTAGTGTTTAATAATCGTAAAATATTTAGTTTCGTCTTACTGTCAAATGATTCGAGTAACAAAGTAGAATGACTAAGACTATTTTCAATTATTGGCAGCAGGACCAATCAAAGAATGGTAGAGGGACCGGCCAATTTTGTGGTAGGGGGACTGACCGAAATTGGTGAAGAGAGGACCGACCAAAATTAATGTATCACGAGTTTAGTAAAACACGAATTTGATAAAGCATGAATTTTGTAGTTGCAACACCATGCTTCGCGTGTCATATTGACGCTAGCAATATTTTGATATATATATATTTGGTAATAATCTGGTGTGAGGACCAATTAAAGTGAAGGCCAAATATTATAAAAATATTAAAATAATATTTTTTAATATATTAGATGGTTGCGGGACCATTCTATATCGTTGTGCGCAGCTACTTGGTGTTTGCAGCTACTTGGAATTTTTCGACATTGGTAGAAAGAGCGAAGGAGTTTTAATAGGAGAGGAAACCCTAGAATAAAAGTAATAAACTCAAGAAATACAAGATTGGGGACCGGCCAAGGGATGGCCGGCTGGCCGGTTGGCGCCGGTCCCGTAACTCTTTTATATATTTTTTTATTATTCCTATTCTTTCCACCTATTTGCTCTTGAGTCCTATATGCTCTTTAAATCTATGTGATCTTTAAAAGCTTGTTGCTTCGAAGACCACTATTGTTATTTACACCCGTGGATGTTAGCCCATATGCCCAAAAATTTTAGATACCCGAAAAATTCAGATATAGCGTAATTCATTAAAACTGTTGTAGATTCTTCATATGATGTCCGTTTTTGATGATCCACCCAAATTTCGGAATCGTAAAATCGTTATCCATCTTCTAACACGGAAGGTTTTAGGTTTAAAGCTCGTTTTGGCCGTCAAACGGAGCAAACAGCAACCTTTCAGGAATTTTTAGACAAAATTATGATAGTTCTCAGCATGTAGTTCGTCTAGGGTTTAGGCCATATATTTTAGACCGTTGCTCGGAATGTCCCCTTTTAGTATGTCGTAGTAGACGCTTAGAGGAACATATGTTGTTTAGAATATTTTACCCCGTTCCTGACCCATTGGTACTTTTTTCCAAGGTAACTATGATGATATGTCAGAAACTAGGTGTTGACCAATATACCTGTATGCAACTTGTTGTGAGCTTTTCATACATGCGTGTATGGATACTGTGATAAAACGATATTATGAAATTAGGGATTGAATATTTATGTAAAGCAATACTAAGAATTCATCCGGGAAATATGGCATTAGAGAAGACTCAAGTCGCTCTATACGAGTATGCAATACATCTAGGAGCTTTAGATATAATATGTATGATTTATAGAATATCTAGTAGTATTTTACTGATGTAATTATAGACAAGTGGTAAATAGCGGTTCAAACACTCAGACTTGTGAAGAATGAATTTTAGACCTAATTTTAATTCTAAACTAGTAAAATAATAAAAGTTGATAATAATATTACGAGAATTTGGGACTCAAGATTCCACCATTTTCCATATTCATACGGTTCAAATATTAACTCTAGATAATTTATAGCTCATATGATAAAAGTATTGACTCTGATATTTTGTCAAAAGTAGATTTTAAAACATTGAATGTAAATCATAAGCATGACGCATATAAAGTACTTAAGACTAAGCATACACCATCAAACAAGATCACATATAATTAAGAAAAATCATCAATCAATCTAAATTAATGCAAGAAGTCATAAAAAATAATATATTTACCACAATCATGAAAATGGCTTCCTCCATTGTCCCAGTGACGGGGTTTAGATCATCATGCTCAAAATACTCTCAAAAGATAGTTACATAGCCCAAAAGTGCTTGAGAAGAAGAAAAATACAAGAAATAAACGACTAACTGAGTCGTAAAAAAATTAAATGATTTAATGAATAAACGAGGGACTTCGGGCGAAGTTGAATAAGTATGTTCACAAGTGCAGCTAGAAAATGACGTTCTTCTTGTGTAATAAAATTTGAAACTGTTGCGATAACTAATGAATATAAAAGAATAGACAACGAAATCAACAACATTTTTCCTCTTTTAGCCACAGTTTCTTCATCTTCTTCCTCTTTTCGCTGATGAATCCTAAAAGATGCAAAAAAAATATGGTTTGATTTCTCTTGATCTCTGGAAGAGCCATCCCCACCAAAACTGTCTCCAATCCTCTCTATTTATGGTACAACATCCTTAACTCTATCAAATCTCGAGCAAATCTTTTTTTTCAATGAGAAAATTATTCTCGGAAATATCTTCATAATCTCGGTCTGATTTTCTTTCCTGGGTCATTGATTCTGTTTTGATCTTCATTCTTTACATAGCTTTGTTTTACAAAAATATTTCTTATTACACAGACGTACAAAATTTTCGACAGTACAACTTTTTTTCTCTTACCACGTAACCAATCAAAAATCATGAGATCCTGGCTAATCTTTGAGTTCCCCACACAAGCAAAACTCTCATAAATTAGGTAAGATTATCTACTTTCCTTACTTCTCAAAATCTCCTTTTAAATTTTCGATTACAATTCTCACAGGCGTGAGAAATAAATTTTTCCGCCACTAATGATTTCAAATTAAGAGAGTGGGTTCCTTTAGTAGGGTGCCTTTGTCAATTCTTGATGGGTGCCTTTATCCATTTCTTGGGTGCCTTTATCACTTTTCTGGGGAGTTTTTAGCACTTTTTAGCCAATCTTTCCATGAAAGTTTATTCTTCTAAAAATAACTACAAACATATAAAATAACACAATCGAGCACTATCAATATAAACAATTGAGACAAAACAGACACAAAAATATATCTATCAAATACCCTCAAACATATTACTTGTTAGTCCTCGAGAAAATCTAATCTAGAAAATTAAAATCCTAACTCACTGTCGCATGCATCGCGATTGTACTTAACGTATGCAACAATCCTTTAAACCCTAGGTGTCCCTAGTGGATGAGTTTTGTCTCTTGAGGGTTTACAAGAGATATACCCACAAAACCTTTTACTCCAAAGCCTAACTACTTGTGAATTATTGAGGGTAATGTTGATGGTTGATTTTTGACAAAGGAGAAAATTATAACATTGCTTTTCGCTTAGCTGAAGAAGCATGAAATAAATATGTATAAATTCCAGACCCGACATCAGAATTATTAATACATACTTTATCTTATATTCCGTAAGAGAATTGAGAATGCATATTCATCTCGTGGCTAAATCAGCTCTATAACTTTTTATATATTTACGCACTTCCAGAATTTCAGGGCTTTACCTAGCTAAACCCTCTTTATTTCATGTGCATTCATACAAACTATTTGTGTTAATCAAACACTGATTATATAAAATTACGGACATTCAGAATAGAGGCTACGCCATATTTGAATAAAAACGCTAATTAGATGCATACCATCTAATTGCAGAGTCGCATCAAGCATAATCTCAAGTTGCAAACCTCCATGGATGAATCTCTTAAATATGTTCTGTACGCACTGCGTAAAAGTTAAATATAATGCTAACACTAAAATCTCATATGACCGAGAAACTCTAAATAGGACATAAATATGGCCACAACATTAGCAAATGTCAAAGCTACTGGTTCACAAGAAATAACCACAGCACTAGCAAACGCCAGCCTCAGCAAACCCTAGCCATATCCCTAACATAAAAGTCCAAAGTAGCATACACATATGCCAAAGGGCTAGGAAAACTCAATATGCCAAACATTCACGCCAGGGCGGAAATTGGCTAGCACCAGCAATGCCAGTACCCACGCTAAGTACTTAGCGCTACCAGAAGCGCTAACGTTTGTTCTAGCACAGGCACTAAGTACTTAGTGCTTCCATAATCCCTAGATCCTGCACTAGCACATGCACTAAGTATTTAGCACTGCTGGCAGTGCTAGCACAAGCGCTAAGTACTTAGCGCTGCCAGCAGCGCTAGCGTCAGTGCTAGCACATGCGCTAAGCTCTTGGCGCTCCCAGCAGCGATGCTAACACCATTTTTCTCCTTTGCGCGTCTTTTAGCTCTTCACTCTTGCACCTATGCTTGTGTCAGCCTTGCACCTTGCTAAAAATGTCAATACTTGGCTATAATTATGTTATGTTGACACAAACTCATCAATATCATTATCTTACAACAAACTCACTTGTTTTGAGTATACGACTGCACTAACTCTACGAGAAATCAAATCATAATAGGGGGATAAAACATTGGGTTTTGGTCTGGCGGTTATAGCGACATGGGTGTAACGACATCCCATGATAAGTAAGTTACAAAGTCGTGGAAAGTGTGAAGTAGTTAATGGAGTAATGGAGTAAGGGTTTCCCGAAGATTCCAAGCCGGTTAAACCATTAACCCCAAAACTCCTATATCTATACCGCTTATCTATACCGCTTCACTATCTCCATAACTTTACAAGGAAATGTGTGTACACTTTACTATTATGAATAGGCTACTCCGCCCATTTCAGAATTACAACAAGCTTACAATTCTCATAAGTTCTTTTTCTCAATAGTTCTGCACTCTACACAGTTCACCATACGAATTCCTTCAACTTTCTTTGCTTCCCTCCCCTAAGATCAAACCCATTTCCTCTATCGTGGTTTAAGATTGCTCTGCACGATTTTGATTCCCGAATCCAAAGAAAGTACTTCTACAGTACATTGTTTTCCCTAGAATCAATTTTTAGGTACTAACAATTGGCGACCACAGTGGAAGATCAATCTCTCGGTCACGAATCCAATTTTTCAACTTTCTGAAAATCAATTCTTCAATTATTCAAAAATGGTGGATCTTAGGTCGGGTTCAACAACCAATCCTAATTCAGGTTTAACACTTACTTCTAACCTCGATAATACTAGTACCATATTTCTAGATACTACTCCTCAAAATACCACCACTGAAAATACCAAGACTCCTCTCCGTACCACTGAAGAAGTAAAAAACAAGGAGAATCCATCACCTACAATGGCTGATTTAAAAGCGGCAGGATACCTTAGTAGAAACTCAAGTAGCCATGGCCCCTACCCAGAAGGAAGTTCTTACTTTTCTTAAGACTCTAACAAAGCAGTTATTACCGGAGCAACGTCATCCTCAAATGGATAAATCTAAGAACACAACTTCCGGTGGCGCCAACACATCAAAAACTAACGCCCAACCAGATGATGAAGTATAGGTTATCAGCGTCCTTATACCAGATAGGAGTCAACAACAACAAGATTTTATCACTCGTGAAATTTGGAAAGGCTCTTACGAAATCGTGGAAAGGAAGATTCATCTTCATTACACCAACATCAACCTCCTAACCCAACTGAAATCCATAGGATTTCATTGCCAAATGGGTATTCGTCTCCTCCATTCTCATGTATGATGGCACCGGGAATACTCAGGAACATATTTCTCGATTCTTCGAATTACTAGAAGTGCATGAATATTACTAAGTATTACGGCTCAAGGAATTCTCCAAATCTCTTACTGGAAGAGCTAACAACTGGTACAACAATCTCGCCCCCAACAACATCTCCAGTTGGTCTCATATGGTCAATGCTTTTTATAAAAAGTATTTCTTCTTCTCTGAAGAAATCACTCTCTCGGACCTGGGAAGAATATTTCAGAGGAACAACGAGCACCCCAACGAATACATAAAGAGGTTTAGAACATAATCTTTTGACTTCCATGACCAGAATGTAGCTTAGCAACAATTGGTGGAGCTTTGCATTAATGGTATGATTCCTGTTTATCGTGCTTTATTAGAAAATTTTACGATTTTAAACCTTTTCCGAGCTACACGAGGCCACCAAAACATCGGCAACAACTGCCCCAACCTTGTTGGAAAGAGCAAGGCCCTCCAAGGAAGAAAGCCATGGAGACACCCGTCGAAGTAGACGTCTCGTGAATAAACAACATTCTACCCAACACTCCATAGGTGTTGTTACTGAGGAAGGAGGCAAGAGGAAGGCCGCTTCTCAATCAACGTCGCATACTGAGCGCGTCGCGACAACTCTAGCAACATCCCCAGTATCAATTAAAGGATAAGGCTCGGACGAAATTTTGCGTCAGCCACAACAAACCAAAATAGATCTGACGATCCCAGATTTCCCCTTTCCCATGGAGGAGGTCCTCGAACTACTAAAATTATGGGTACAAAACGTAGCAATCAAGTTACCACCTGTGCGACATCCACCCACTGAAGAAGACATGTTGAATCCAAAATAATATCACTTCCATAGATTTGTCAACCATCCTACCAGCGAATGCAATGGTCTAAGACGTATCTTCAAAGAAAAGATCGACTCACGAGATATACATCTGGGGACTGAAGGCATCCACAAATATCCCCTCCAAGTTAGCAGCTCCACTCTCTCCGGGGACTCAGTCAACAAAGCTTTTTTACTTGTCAAAGGCGCAACGAAAAGATATTTTCACCGCCCTCAATCGTGTTATATCAGGCAAGCGTTTACTCTTCGATGAAGGTGATACTGCATATCCCTAGTCCGTTTTAGATATAATCATCCAACACAATGAGAAACCTAACTGGGTACTTCTCACTACTGCTTGCCTCAAGGATACAGAGTTCGAGAATACGCTAGTCGATGCAGGCACCGATATCAATATCATTACTATCAAAACTCTGAGAGCTTTGGGAATTTCTAGGCACGAAGATACACCCTCGCCAACTGTAATCAAGATTTTCGAAGGGAAGTCCAGGAGTGCTTACGACTACATCACTCTTGAGGTGAAAACAGGCAATACCCGAACACATGCCAAGTTTCACATTGTCAAAGAGGATCCAAGTTATGACATGATTCTGGGACGCCCATGGGTCCATAGCAACAAGATGGAAGAAAGTATATCTCTTTTATCGGCGCCAACACCTCCGAGACTCTCAAACAAGCCGGTAAATCCCGAAGATTCCCTATCAGATGAGTTTCGCAACGCAATAAATCTGGATGTGAAGCAGTTGCCGGGAGAGGACATGGCATTACACGTTCGAAGGTTTCGCACACAAGTAAGTCACATCCAACCAACTCCTTTGTAACAATCAACCCCGTGTCCCATTAAAGCTTAGGGACTTGACCCGGATATCAACTCTACTCTGACTCAGCGAAGTGAATGGGAAGCTGATCATTTTCAAAATTTTATCAAATGGGTATGGATTGTATCTACTGGAGTTATTCAAAAGACATGTCTTGAAGTTGAGAGGCCTGAATCCAATTTCTTCCATGTCGGAGATATGGTGAAAACTATAACAGCCTCTCCTGAAGAAGAGCCATATATCATCATCGAAGTATTAATCGACGGTTACTACAAGGTTGTCAATACTGACAAAGCCAGAAGGGGTGGTCATACATGTCAAGTGGCTAACAGCTCACGACGTTTAAAATATTCTACCACCATCTTGTTTTATTTCCCTTTTTTATGCAATATTGATAATTCCACCAAAATGTTTGTAATATCTTGCATCATACTTAGGATTTCAATTCATTCAATAAAGCAGAGTATTGTTTCTTTTCAAAAAAAAAATATATATATCCTTGCAAATTATTTAGAAATCTCTATCTACTCAAAAATCCCAAAATAAAACCACAAAAAAGTCGTATGTCTCAAAACCCATAAAAACTCAGGAAAACCTAGAAAAAGTCCTTAAAAACGGGTTAAGAGCCTTCAGCATATGCCTTCTCCATTTGCTCAAGCGCCTTAGTTGCAAGCTTCAACTCCCGAGAAAGTCTATCAACTTCACATTTAGCCTTGGCAACCATCTCCAAGCTATAAGATACGCCTTTCTCCTGCAAATACTTTTCAATAGCTTCTCTACGGGGAATAACAATCATCTCATTCACAGTTAGCAGCAGTGTGACACATTCCTCTCCAGAGTACGATAGTTTTCAGGATTACCAACGAAGAAATGGCCAAACTTTTTCCATATCTTGGTGTACAGCTCAACATGGTCAGACGGAACAGTAAATCCCCCAATACACACATGTTTGTGTCGAATCCTATAAAACTTGAAGTCAAAGATAACTCCAACATTCAGATACTCAACTGGAACAATCTCCATCACATTAGCACCCTGTACAACAATACCACTCGGAGTGCTTTCTCCAACAGTCGCATTAGGAAGAACTTGTTCAGGATTCTGGGTTAGAGAAGACACATCACAAGAAGTATAGTTCATGAGACAGTATAAAGTAAACTTACTTGAAACTGCGACAAGCTATCAAAAGCAGAAGGAAAATCATAATGCGAATCGCTACCAAGTTCTTCGTTCTCAGATTCATATTCTTCAATTACTTCGTTATGGAATGATATTTCATGTCTGATGTCATATTGGTCTTCTACCTCAGTACTTCTAATCACAATGGTACCTCCTGATACTAGATTATTTGTTCTCCTAGTCACCTAAGAAGGATGATTATTCATAAGAATCAGAATCCATTAAGTTCAACAGGCTGGAAATTTCTATAACTCAAGAATTTTCAAAAGAAGTTTTACTACATAAGGTGTTGAGGAGCCAATTGATAATTGCATAATTTATACATTTTAAGTTTCATTTCCTTATTCTTATTTGCTAGATTTTGTGAGAATTACAGTGTTTTATTATTACTTTTCTAGTTGATATGTTTTATTAGGTTACGTCTCTGAAACAAGCGAAATGGAGCTTTACAAGAGAAGAATTGCCAAAGACCCAGTAGATCTCAGTCCATTCCAGGATTTCTACCCTCCATCTTGTAGAGAATTTGATTACGAATCCAACGGCGAAAGAACGAAGTCATTCCGACTTCGTATGAGAAAGTTATGAGCGAAATAAGAATAAAGGGGCAAATGGTCATTTCAAAGTGACCGGATATTTACACCCAGACGTAGGTTAAGGGGTAGCCAGTATTATTTCAACTGTCGGTTTCGTGAGACTGACAGTTGATTGGGTTCTGTTAAGAGCACCTGCTCATTTTCTCGGGCCACCTTCTTTCCCTCCCAAAATTTAAACAAGAAAACCATGTGTCTGTAAACAGAGCTTGAATGGTTCTTGTTTTTGTGAGTCGTTGCTTATGAGGGTTAAATAGAATGATGATGATCACCATGATGGGCTTGGCATTTGAATAGAAAAGAAGGGGTACTGATGGAGTGATGATTTGTTAATGCCATTAATGGCCGAAGTTGAGTTCGAGATGAACTCGTGTTCCTGATGGTGATCATCTCGAGTCTGTGATGGAAGTGAAGGTGGTGATGTTTCATGGCAGTGAAGGTGGTGATGACTGCTGTTGATGTTCCAAGACCACAGCAAATTCGCGGGCATCATGTTTCTGTAAACATGATGGTAGCTGTGATGTGGTTGAATGTTGGAGATGGGTTCTTTTTTATGGGTTGGTGATAGTTAATGGATATTAATGGCAGTGACAGAGCTGATGATGACTTGAGCCTGCAGTGGAAGACATGGATGAGACGTTAATCAAGGTCTATGATGGCTGTGGTGATAATGTGATAGCCATAGATGGTGTTGGAGCTCGGTATTGCTGTTGGCGGTAAGATGGCAGTAATGTGACTGCTGGTGGAGCTCTTGTGGAGTATGTTGTTGACAGAATTGGTGAGAGGAAGGAGCTCGATCCTGACGATGGCTGTTGGTGGAGCTGGAGGCTGTATTAGCTCGAGATATGGAGTAGTTGTCGTGCTGGTTAAACAGTGGTTCATTAGTACTCGATGGCTGATGGGTGTTGTTGGATTTAAGTGGGATACAGAGTCAGGTGGAGTTTGGCTTGGCCGTGAAGTCAGGTTTATCACGAGAAGTCAAGAAAGAACTAGGCGGCTGTAAGCCTTGTTTCTTACCGATCGTTGCACGGTGGAGTCCTGATGAGTTTAGGAAAGTTATTAGTCGGTGATTGAAGCCGTGTATGACAGGGAATTTGAGTTGTACACGGATTTGGTTTTGAAGGCTATATATAGCCTTGTAAAGGAGGCGGGACGGAGAGATACATATACAGAGAATAGACCTTCACAGAACATTCAGAAGAGATTTCGGACATAATTGACAAAGTCGGAGGAACATTGAAAAGGGTTAGTTTATTTTTCTTAATTAATTTGTATGGCTTTTGAGAAAGCCATGTTGGGCTAATTTCCTTGTTAGGGCGAAAGGATGAACTTGTAGAGATGATTTTTATTTGTGTTTCGAAACTAGGGTTTTTAACTGTATGAACTAAATATTATTAATTTGTCTCTCTCTCAACGTTTTATCCTCTCGATGATTTTTCATGTTCTATGCCACGTATAGTTCATTGTTTGATTAGTAGAAGGACTCGTTGAAACCTCGTATTAAATCGTTTTATGAATAATCTTTGACTTTTTATGCCCCGTATACTTAGTACTTTCGAGATTCTACCTTAGGTTGAGAACAAACAATTCTTTTCGAAAATTCTTTCTTTAGTGCTTAATCAAAAATCTTCCGTGTATTAGTAGTTAGATTTGATACTGTATATGAGTAAAATTGAGACCCTATGTGACGAACACAATTAAACCCTAATCTACAACGGATTCCCGGAACCTTAACATTTTCCTCGTATTGTTTTTAAAACTTTATTAAATAATTTTAATTCATTAGTTAATTTATTATTTATAAAAAAAACCTAAAAAAATATTTTAATCCAAACTCCTCGTGGGAACGAACCGTATTTGCTATTGTCTACATCTTTCGACACTGTGCGCTTGCGGTAAAACAAAGTCGGTTTTCCGACGCATCACCAATCACAGTTGTGCATTCCAGAAACCAGCATACTCATCAGTGACACGTCCTTTTATGTCATCCTGGAGAAAAGGAACGGTGTAACCAGTAATGGTATGGACACCCTCGGATTGTTGAAGTATGTTTATGGGAGGCGCATCGGTACGGTAATAAGAAATAGACTGATCCAAACCCATTTTCCGAGACGCCCTATCGATGTTATACCTCTGCATGACGTAAATATCGTCGTGAACAACAAGAATATACCCTGGAGTACAACTACTCATAAAAGTGGCTTCACCGACTATAGCAATATTGCCTTTATCACTTGGACCAGAGCGTAGAACAATATCAGGGCCAGCATATGTGGAAGCTTCGAACCCCATGGTCTGAAATTCACCTTCTTCTCATTGTCTATTAAACTAAAAAAACTAACAGAAGAAGGTTTCTTCCTACTCCAACGAAGTATTCTAGCATACTCCATCTCTGTACTCGATAAGAAGGCTTGGTCTTTGGTACATATTCAGGAAAATGTTCCACAACCAGGCTTGCATAAACATAATAGGGATAAAAGATTCTATCTTAGAATGACCATTAGAAACTCTCATGTCATAAATGAAATTATCCAAATGTGAGTATAAAGAGACAAGAAACAGATTACCAAGGGGGGAAAAGCCTTTCCACGAGCGAGCACAATAACAAGCGGAACAAGTGAAGACTTCACTTGACCACCAGGAGAATCTTCGAACACGTCTCTTGAAATCCAAATTAAAAGGAATGCAACGATGCATAAAGGGTCGTCAATAGCAAGGTCGTCGACACTTCTACTTCCGTTCCACCAGTAGTCAGCCCAAGCCGAATAATTCTTTTTGTTGCAGTGACTAGACTTCTGGAAATCTCCTATCTTCTGAACTAGGACGATGCCATTACTCTTCTCCTCCTCAGACCATTCAAGTGGAAGGCTACCAACAACAGGCAGTTGCAGCAAGACCGCCACGTCCTCCAAGGTGATTGTTAATGCACTCCAAGCACACACTGCCGAATAAACTGTACCACACCAATGAGGGGCAAATGCAAGAAGACCATTCTTGTCCTTGATAATAATCAAAGTCTCAGATACTTGCACGATATGGAATATCTTGGCATTTTTTAAGACCTTCTTCACCTGAGGATTCTTCAACATAACTTTAGCCCATCTTTTCCATTCATACTGAGGAGTCTGGAACGTCTTAAAATAAAAAAATGTAGGAATGCCCTTCTCTGCAAACAACACCTGAAAAGAGCTAGTGGATAAATACTCTAAAGCTGAGGACCGCTGTTACTGTTTGGAAAAAAAGTACCGACATTATCAGAGCCAACATCCTCTTCAATAACACCATCAAAGAGCTTATCATGGATACCAGGCACGTCATCTAAAAAAGTAATATCAGGGATTTGGCTTCTATCAAGACTAAAAGCAGTGTTTTTATTCTATTATATATATATAGTACTAATATGCAAATATGTGCTCATATATATAAATTAAAACCAACATCAAAGAAAACATATATTATAAACTCTGGCCTACCTGGTCAAAGCTTAACAACGCTGCAGCGAAGCCAATGAAGGACTATCAAGATCAGAGGAAAAAATCGTGGAGCTAAAGTTAACCCACAAGAAACTGTCAAGAAAAGATCAATATCAAGTCAATAACATGCTTATGTAATGAAGCAAGCAACAACAATTGAAAAGGTGAGCAAGCACTCACGTCAAAAAAAAAAAAAAACGAAAATAAAATATATATGTGAGTATTAACTCATATAAAAGCAAAAAAAAAACAACCTAAAAGCCGGCCAGAAATTGGCCGGAACACTGCCAGCGGTGACTGGCCGGTGACAAAGCTCTGATAAAAGGGATTTACTTCTGGTGGCGCTGAAGATAAAGAGAACGAGGAGAAGGTGTTGGCGTGAAAGAGAGAGAATAAAAAAAAATACAATGGTTTACTCCCTTTTATAGTAATTGGTTTCCAAATCCAAGTCAAACCAGGGTTTCCTCTTAGAAATCATGATCCCGTGTTGCACACGAGTCAATTTTGGTCTTTCTGTCGTATAAATCAGCCAGGCTTCACTAGATTAAACTCTCCAGATGATGCTTTATCACTTGCAAGCACAACTACCTCAACTATTATTCTGTCAACAATTGTTCGACAACAATGGAGCTTCACCAAACCAAAATTCATGGTAATATCTGAAAACTAAGACTAATGATTTAGTTTTCTTATATTAGTAAAAGAAAAATTGCCATCTAGTGCTTACCACGAAACATTATTGTACCGCGCTAAACAAGGGCTTAGTAAAAGAAAATTATAATATTGTTTTTCGCGTTACTGCAAAAGCATGAAATAAATATGTATAAATTTTTGACCCGACATCAGAATTATAAATACATACTACTATCTTACATTCCGCAAGAGAATTGAGAATGCATATTCATCTCGTGGCTAAATTAGCTCTATAGCTCTTTATATATTTATGCACTTCCAGAATTGTAGGGCTTTATCTAGCTAAACACTCGTTATTTCATGTGTATTCATACGAACTATTTGTGTTAATCAAACACTGACTATACAAAATTGTGGACATTCAGAATAGAGGCTATGCCATATTTGAATTAAAACGCTAATTAGATGCATACCATCTAATTGCAGAGTCGCATCAAGCATAATCTCAAGTTGCAAACTTCTAACGCTGAATCTCTTGAATATGTTTTGTATGCACTGCATAAAATTTAAGCATAATGCTAACACTAAAATATCATGCGACTGAGAAACTATATATATACCATAAATATGGCCACAATATTAGAAAATGTCAAAGCTAGTGGTGCAAGGAAATAACCACAACACTAGCAAGTGCTAGCCTTAGAAAACCCTAACCATAGCCCTAACACAAAAGGCCAAAGCAGCATACACATATGCCAAAGGGATAGGAAAAACCAATATGCCAAACATTCGCGCCATGGAGGAAATTGGCTAGCACCAGCAATGCCAGTACCCACGCTAAGTATTTAGCGCTACCAGCAGCGCTAACGCCTGTGCTAGCATAGGAGCTAAGTACTTAGTGCTACCAGCAGCGCTAGCGTAGGTACTAAATACTTAGCGCTGCCAGCAACGCTAACGTGTGTGCTAGCAAGGCTAAGCACTCCCGGCAGCGATGCTAACACCAGCTTTCTCTTTTGCGCGACTTTTATCTTTTCACTCTTGCAGCTATGCTCGTGTCAGCCTTGCACCTTGCTATATACGTCAATACTTGGCTATAATCATGCTATGTTGACACAAACTCATCAACAACATTATCTTACAAAAAACTCACTTTCTTTGAGTCTACGACTCCAATAACTCTATGAGAAATCAAATCATAATGAGGGGATAAACATGGGATTTTGGTCTGGCGGTTATAGCAACATGGGTGTAACAACATCCAATGATAAGTAAGTTACAAAGTCGTGGAAACTGTAAAGTAGTTAATGGAGTAAGGGTTTCCCGAAGATTCCAAGGAGGTTAAACCATTAACCCCATAACTCCCACATCTATACCGCTTTACTATCTCCACAACTTTACAAGGAAACGTGTGTAATCTTTAATATTATAAATAGGCTACTCAGCCCATTTCATAATTACAACAAGCTTACAATTCTCATAAGCTCTGTAATTTTTTCTTAATAGTTCTGCAACTTTACACAGTTCACCTCACGAGTTCCTTCAACTTTCTTTGCTTCCCTCCCCTAAGATCAAACCCATTTCCTCTCATCGTGACCGAAGCAGAGCGGAACGGCTACTATCGTGATTTAGGCTTGCTCTGTTCGATTTTGATTCCCTAGTCTAAAGAAAGTACTTCTACAGTATATTGGTTTTCCTAGAAATAATTTTTAGGTACTAACATGTAGACAATAAACATGTTATTTAGTTGGCTACAAAATTCTTCAGTCATGAGAATCATTACCCTATATGAGTCCAACTGATGTACACGAGTTTTCACTCAAACTTACTAAAATTCATATATAAGAAAACAAAGCACTACTCAAAAATTCGTACAATTGTCCACGATGCTCGGAATCTAACAAACCACACTCACATGAATAAATTAAGAAGATGAGTATGGAGATATAAGTGTACGCATGTTGACTAAGGTGAACGGTGTTTCCCAGAATATCTTTATGAACATCGTGCCAAGATGAACCCTAATGGATTGAGATACGCACCCATTGGTATGAATCCTAATTTTAGTATCAACTCAGCTAGTATATACAAGGGCCCCAGCGGTCGATTTATTGAATATATACAATTATTTTTATATTATTCAATGTATTGACAACATGATTGGATTATTTGAATCCAAGTGCATGCTTGTTTTTATCATATTACATGCTAGATCCCATGGATCCTGCGTTCCACGCTTGCTTAGGCGACGGAGACAGAGAGAACACACACATATTGTTATCCAAGTGTCATTTTTTTAAAATTATTAGTCAAGTTTAATTAAAATAATGGGGCTTGATCTCAATCACTCAACTTCATCCTAGCGGCAACAACAAGGCGACACTAGTGCCCCACCAAATCACTTAAAGAAACATATAAAGTTGCAAAAATAAAAACAGAACGTGATATGGTGACAACTATCATGTTATTTCTAACACCTGAGCTCTGTCCTTTTGTGAATAGACCATTTAGTTGGGCATACCAACTCCTATAGACAACAATTTTGATTCATCTACCTAGAATGGTTAGTGCCATCCTAAATTATTCACAAGTTTCTAGATTTTGGAGTTTTTGGTACAACTAAATTTTTTAAATTTTTCTCCCTTACCCCCAAACTTAAACTGAACATAGTCCTTGATGTTCTAAAGATAAATGAATTAAAGCATGGTCAATGAGAAACAATGAACAAAGTAAAATGGAAGGATATTTCCAGCTCGGTGTACCAAAAGCATATGGTTTGCCTCCCATAGAGCGCCAAGTTTAAAGTCTTCATCCAGACCAAGAAAGGATTATTCACAATTTATGAATCATACAATAATAATCGAAATAATTATGGATCCTTGAAGTCAATGAGATTTGACTTATATAGCTGACCACAATAGAATATATGAAATTGATGGTCATTCTCATGAAAATGTGTCGATTTAAACTTTCTAAAATAATCAGATTTAGTTTTAAAAATTAAAAATTGACACATTTGAAGTTGAAACATTCCCACATTTGGTAAATAAAATATTGGTGGGATAAAAAAATCAATCATGGTATCACGGATCGGGTAAACCACATAACTAGTGGATGGGTTTCTGACGACTGAGTTTCATTCTGGAAAAAATCAGGCTCGAGAAAACGTTTTTGAAGATAATCTCTTAAAATGGTAGAGGCACATATGTCGAGTCCCAAATGAGGGACCTTTATAAGATTCAAAGGTAAACCACTGGGAGAATGGTATTCACCCCCAAACTTAGAATTTTCAATGCCCTTGGATGGAATAACCACAATTTTCCTAATTTCTAGATCGCTAGATTCCTGAAAATTTGCAATTGCTTCTTCTAAGTATAATCAGTTGGTGCATCCTTATTCATATTTAAAATCTATACGAGTCTATCATCTTCTTCAGGGACTATGGTCTTTGAATCGTTAGACTCTAAAACACTAGTCTCGGGATAAACTCGTTCCTCTAAGCCATCATTGCCTTCATAATAACAAGGAAATATTTCACTGTTTATAACAATGGTATCTCTAATTAAATCAATGTTTATAAAACGTTTTTGAAGATAATCTCTTAAAATGGTAGAGGCACATATGTCAAGTCCCAAGTGAGAGACCTTTATAAGAGTCAAAGATAAACTATGGGGAGAATGGTATTCACCCCTAAACTTAGAATTTTCAGTGTCCTTGGATAGAATAACCACAATTTCCCTAATTTCTAGATCGTCAGATTCCTGAAATTTGTCAATTGCTTCTTCTAAGTTATAATCAGGTGGTGCATCCTTACTCATATTTAAAATCTCTACGAGTCTATCATCTTCTTCAGGGACTATGGTATTTAAATCGTTAGTCTCTAAAACACTAGTCTCGGGATAAACTCGTTCCTGTAAGTGATAGACACATTTTAGTGTCTAAATTGTACCTTAGTTTCTATTAAGTTAGTATTCGACTTTGCAAATATTACGTGTTTTTATGCTTTTGTAGGTACATTAGAAGAATAAAGATTTGTGGAAAAATTGGCTCAAAAAGTGATAAAGGCACCCAAGGACAAGTGTTATTTGGCACCCTAGAAGTGGATAAGGGGTACCTCGAGTCAACACGGTTAAATCGGGTTAAATCGGGTCAAACCCGAGTCAAATCGGTCAACCCGAGTTGACCGAGTCAATCAGCACGGGATCGGGACGGGAACTGCTGCAAAAGAACTGCACACTTTGATTTACGATTAAACTTGCATATTTTCGGCTCAAATTGATATACAAGATAGATGGGACCAATACAAGACTAAACACGTGAAGAATTAGAAGTTTACGCCG
>JAJJMC010001889.1:469940-516471 GCA_023531435.1 Papaver californicum | reverse complement strand
AAAAAAAAAAAACTCTCTCCAATCTTCTATATTTATAGTACAACACACTTAACTCCATTAAATCTCGAGCATATCTTTTTTTTTAATGAGAAAATTATTCTTGGAAATATCTTCATCATATCGATCTGATTTTCTTTTTTGGTTCATTGATTTTGTTTTGATCTTTATTCATTACATAGCTTTGTTTTATTTCTCCAGCTCGAGAACAAAATCTTATAAAAATCTCTCTTATTATACAAACGCACAAAATTTCCAAGCGTACAACTTGTTTCCTTTTATCACGTAACCAACCAAAAATCACGAGATCCTGGCTAATCTTTGAGTCCCCCACACAAGCAAAACTCTCATAAATTAGGTAAGAATATTTACTTGCCTTACTTCTCAAAATCTCCTTTTAAATTTTCGATTACAATTTTCACAGGCGTGAGAAAGATATTTTCCCGCCACTAATGATTTCAAATTAAGAGAGTGGGTGCCTTTAGTAATTCGAGGGTGTCTTTACTAATTCTTGGTGGGTCCCTTTATCCATTTCTTGGGTGCCTTTATCACTTTTTCTGGGAGTTTTTAGCACTTTTTAGCCAATTTTTCCATGAAAGTTTATTCTTCCAAAAATACATATAAACATATAAAATAACACAATCGAGCACTACCAATATAAAGAATTGATACAAATTAGACACAAAAGTGTGTCTATCAATTGCAACAAGTACCAGTGATATTCTGAGGACAATATTTCTCTATACTAGTGTAAAATGCATCTAGGAGTTGTCTAATCATTATATTGGGACAATATTGCTCTATACTAGTGTTCAATACATCTAGGAGCTGTCCACTCATTATAAATGGGTAAATAATGAGTCATACATCATTAATATTGCGTATATTAATATACAATGTTCAAAGCTACGGGATCGGCATGAGATGCTTGTTGCAAGAGTTTTATATTTCAATTCTCTTTATAAATTTATGCTTTTGATGTCGGATCAGTAGCATATAAAACATTCTATTGTTTCTATGCTTCTACTGCCGAGAAGAGATGATTTTACTATTTTACCCTTTATCAAATATCCACGATCTACACCATCCTGTCAAAAGATATCCAAGTTAGACAAACACAATAGAATTCCATGTTGGTGAGGAAGGGCAGGGTTTTCAAGACGGATAATAGAAAATAACTAATTAATTGCTGCTTCCTCCACCTCCAACTTCAATTTTAGTCAAACAAAGCTCTTTCTCCATTCTAGAGTTTTCGAAGGGATTATATTCTAAAGGATTTTACTGGTAATTTGCTCAAACTACCAAAATTTATTGAAGTGTGTCAAGTAAGTGATTTGAAATGTAGCACAAAAGTGAAGTTTCTTTTAACCATTTATAAATAACATCAACAATAGTTAAAGTCGGAGGATCAAATTAAACCTGCTTACATAAATAAGGTATGTTCTTCACCATTTCATATGAAACTGAGCAACAATAAGCTCTCCACCGCTACATTGTTGAAATAATCTGATAAATTGTTGGTGTCACCTGTTATGCAATTCTAAGTCCTACCTAAACCATACATAGGAAATCAAGACCTTCAATATGTGCAATTCAATTTCTTTATTTTCCCACATATATTATTTCTACCAAGCAACATAAAAACCAAATTTAAGCAGTGAATTAACAATTATTCGAAATTTGGTTTAAGAATAAGCAATAGGCAATGAACTCAAATGCTTAGGAAAATGCATATTTCTACCATAAGTATTCACTCATGAATTATTTTTTGTGAAGAAACAATTTATTCATGAAAAACTAAATAAACTCATTCAACTCATTGGTACCACAAAGCCCTGAGATCTAATAAACTTCTTATCAGGTCTGATCAAGCATCCAACTAGTTCTGATCTTCTTAGTCGGATGAAATTATATTCTTAAGGGATGAAATTATGTACTGGTTATACTCTTAATTCGACAAACTCGTTATTATATTTTCTCTAAGTTACTTTTATTCCAAGACACCAATTTGTGTTGCTGATCATTCCAACATCAAAGAGACCTTTATTATAATATTCTAATATCAAGGAGACCTGGAAAACAACCCCTAGCATTATGGAGGATGATTAAAAGGTAAGCACGTTAATCAACCTTGAAGAATCCGTTTCTTGAAAGATATAATAATCAAGACTTGCTCTTTTTGGAATTCGGACCTTGAAAGAGATCATGATAGGATTTTTGAATTACCCTATTTATAATAACCGCAATCGCACGGTGTCTATAATGCAGACAACGGAAAGTACGGGTCGAACCCATAGGGAACGAGGATAATACTGCAATCAATATTCTTAATAAACTAACTAGAAAGAATATCTTTTGGATATGGATTTTCGGAAATGCTAATGAACGAGAAAATAATGAAATAAACTAGCTAAAAATATACAATGTGGTCAAGTACAGAGGACACTAGGGTTTTCGGTTTTCACCAATTTGATATATAGAACTCACATCTAATCTCCAAAATTATTATTGCACCACTGTAATTTTCTTCACTTCCAAGTTGACATTTCAAAAGAATTGCTTATCAATCGAAAAGTATATCCCATCAAATGTTAATAAACATAGCCTATCAATTTAAAACAATAATTAGAGCTATCTAACCAATATATAGTTTCAAAGAATCAAATATCAATTTATGAGCATACACCGTCAAAGAATCTAATCCCTGCACGATATATCAAACGGAAAGCATATATGACCAATTCCACTATTTATGCAATAATTAATCAAGAAAACAATGAAGATAAATTACTAAACATTTAAACCATTTATTTATGAGTTTTTCATAATCAAAGTTGGTTTCTACCTAAAACCCTAGCTATAAAAATTAGCAAGACATAGCTATGGGTTTCTTAAATCCCATAAAAAATAATTTAAGAGAAGAAAAGATCAAACCCAATTTAAATAGACGTCTTCTCCAAAAAACCCCTTCTCTGTTCCGCCAACCAATCAACTCCAGACTCAGGAGAAGTTTCACTTATTTACGTATCGCCAACAGAACCCAGCCAATCCTCTCTTTCCACTTTCAATCTCTTCTACGCCTCCAACACAGAAGACCCACCTACCTCTCTCCTAGGCTGTCGTACCACCTTCTCTCCATCCTACTAAGACGTTGCTTTTTTTCTCTTCTCCCTTTTCTGTCTCCGTCTGATCACAGCCGCAATCCCCCTCTCCCTTTCCTGACTTCACCTCTCTCATCTTCCGCCTACATCCTAGCCCCTCGCTTCCCTTCTAATCAATCTATTTCCATTTCAATCCCCTAGGTTCCGCCTCTCTCTCCCTTTTAATCCTCTCTCTCCCTCAATCAGTCGTCCTTTCTACTCCTATCTATCAATCACTTTCGCCCCTCTCTCTCTTCTCTACCCCTCTTGCTTTTATACCGAACCCAAGACTAATAGGAGAACCTAATCCTCTCTCTGACGTCACCGACCACCTTTTAGTCCGACCCCACATCCAACTCATTCATCTTAGCCAACTCCAAGAACTTTGTACCCACCTACTTTTTGTTTTTCGCCCTTCTTTAGCTCACATGCCTCCAGTTCAATCGAATCCCACTTTCTCTTCGTTTGCCACATCATTTACCAACTTCACACACCAAAACCAGGTGACGTTCTCCCCTACTTCTCTATTTTTCCATCCAGACTCGTTATATCTCCTTGTAAAGGAAACAAAGTAAACTCCCTGACCAAGCCCCACTTCTCTCAGAACTCGAGTAGTCCACCTACTTTCTTTCACTTCCATTTGAGTGATACCTTACAATCTCCATCAACCATCCATTTGAGTGCTTTCCTTAGAATCTCCATCAACCGAGCAAAAGCTTATAAAAGAAAAGTACGCCACCTTGCCCATTAAGCCATATTTACGTGTAACATTGGTAATTATACGGTCAACCTATAAACACTAAAATTAGTATAAAAATGATGATAAAAAAATATAGATAAGGCGGTAAAAGTATATAAATTAAGTGCTTATCATATCATTCTAGGTTATCCTTGGATATTAATTTTTGATATCGTCCAAGGTATTTGTCTTATAGGTTCACGAGCGATAAAGCTCCTTTTCATATCTCTCAAGCTGAGATCCAATCCGGGGTCCTTAGTTTTGAGGCTAAGGTAACATATTTATAGAATTTAGGAGGCATATGGAATATGATGTCCACACAAGTAATTAAGTGGTCGAAAATCTATTTTCCCACCATTAATGGTGGTATAGGTTTGAAATACGTTGAGTTAACCAATTTGACTTTGTTTGCAAAAATGACTTGGAAACTTTTGAGATGGAGAATCCTCTGGATGAGGCAGACAAGGAGAATGATTAGTAGCATAACAACTTCCACTTCTAATAGTTTGCGATTACGGTTCATCGTCCTTACGTGAAGATCAAGAACTTCGAGTAGTCGTTTTTGTTGAAATGGAAGCTTAAACAAAATCATGAACAATAAAAAGAAAAAATTATAAAACTTCAAAGAAAAAAGTAAAGAATAAAAATACTAAAAACTGGAAATCTTAAGAGTGTTTTTTTTTACGAATAAGGACTTAGAAGAAGAATACCAATAATTTTGTAGAGATGGAAGAGAAAAAAATCGGTGCAGCTGCAGGAAAAAGACTCTTTTGTGCTAAAGAAACTTCTTGTTGTTATAAAACGAGATCTTTACTGATAAATTTGAAATACTTGATGAAAATGGCAAAGGAAAACGATTAGAGCAGAAGATGAAAGGAAACAAAAAATTATATGAAACTTTACTCTTTCTTACGACTCCCTTTCATAGAGTCGAAGAAGATTTGAAAAGGCAATTGCTGCGAAAATCAAAAAGTGGTCAATACGTGAATGAAACCAAAAAGACCAATAGACAAAACATGGAGAAAATAACGACGTACATGAGGATTTTCTTACCATCACACCATTGATACAATATGAAAGAAAAATGGTGAAAAGTTGAGTGCTTGTGGAGTTCACTGAGCGAGCACCAGAGATCCTCTTTCCATAACCGTTTTTTCCCCAAAATTATCCAGAAATAATTTCTTCTCAATATTCATTATTTTCAACCTAGATTTGCTCGGATCTATAGAGTAGATTTAGGTATTAATGTTAATTAGTATCTCTTAATTATATGTAATTATTATTTAAAATAAATCATAATCCTTATTAAGGAGATTATCAGGGTTTGTAAATAATGTTCTTATTTCATCTTTAATGGCTTTTATATGCCAATTAGATATTTTTTATAGTCGTAATGACGTTTTTTTTGAATATCACATTCATCACAAATATATCGTCGATGACGATTTATCGAAAGTGATTGTGATTCTATAATTCTTTGAAGATCGATGGCTACAAGAAATGATCGTGATAGTGATGAACCGGGAAGTTACTTCCCTTTGGAAAATTTTACTTAATGAAGAAGATAAACTCTAATAGTAGAATAATATTTCACATACCATTTTTCAAATATCAGTTTCATATTCAAAACAAAATATATGTAATTTTTCACTATTCTCATCTTTGATGTATTTGTAATTGATGTATTCAATTTTTACATTTTAATGAAATCAAAGATGTTTTCTCAAACAAAAAATGAAACAAAAATGGTAAATTGTGAGTACAAAATAACCGTTGTTATACGTGCAATCTCAAAGCACAGTTACACCAATGTTGACGGTCAAAGATGGGCTACTTATGTAGATGATTCGTGTCTCATGTCAGTATTCTAAACGCATGAGAAGGAAATTTACTCAGCTTTAATACAATATGCAGATTATAGAAGGCACGTGGCACCATTCAACTGACTATGTGCAGCAGTGGACGCACCACAAAGGAGACTCAGGGCATCCACAATGGGTCGACTATACCCATCGATCAAAGATCAAAAAATTTGATCTTTGATCCGGGGTAAAAACAACGGGGGATGATCAAGCGAGACAGTAAACTGTCGTTTGGGGGTAAGCGAGTTACTATCCTATCGTTCGAAAAAACGGACGAGCCATTAACACCGCGCCTGGTACAAGCGAGATTTTGATCTCCCGTCTGCAAAACTAACCTACAGGCTCGATCCTAGAAGCTCGTCCACTCTCCAAGCGGCATCTGAATATTTCGCTTGTTCAAGTGCTGTGCCTTAATCTCGTCTAGGAAATGTGCGAAATTGCCATATGAAAAAATGATCCGGGCGACAGAGTATAGTATCGCCTGTTGCACGTGCGAGGCACTTGTGTGGGAAATAGACGGGCGGGATGGTGTGGTTTCGTCCAGTTTGGGGAGGAGAGATTCCAACCCGTCGCCTGTGTATTTCACTGTTTTTAACCCTAAAATTTCCATTTCTATTCTTTATCTTCTTCTCGCCTCCTGTTGCCTTCCTCTCGCCTCCTACCACTCCCAGCCGAAACACTCCAAGAACCCCATTTTGCCAACAACTCTATCATTTGACGATAACCCAATACCTCGTTTCCATTTTCATATTTTGCTCAAACATATTCCAAGCGAAATCAAGGTATATCTTCTACCCTAAAAAAATTTAAATTCAATTGTTTTAATTTCGTATATAATTTAGATGATTAGTTTGTTAAATTGGTTGTAGATGTTGTTTAATTACTATATTATAAACCCATTATTGAAATATGAATTTGTGTTATAATTATAAAATTGGGAATTTATTTAGGGTTTATGTACATGTTATGAATTAGATTTTAAAATTTGTTGTTATTTGTTAAATTGAACATACAATACGAAATTGTTCTAGCTTAATTTTAGTGGGTTTATGTTTAATTTTTTGGTTGAATGTATTATGTTGTGTAGAAACAAATTAATTTTGATTTAATTTTGATTTAATTTAAAAACAAATGTGTATGGAATTATTTGCAATTGTGTAATTTGAATTAGATTGGTTATAATGGGTGTGATTGTTGTATTTTGATAATGATGTATGTATTTGTAGAATGTTTGATGTATAATTGTTTGTACAAATGTGTATGGAAATTTTGCTTTCCCTACTTGTTTAGGTGTTGTTAAATTAATTTTAAGTGTTTATGCATTATGGTGATTTACTCAGTTTATTGACAATGTTCTATTATTTGTTTCGGCAGATGTCAAGCAATGTTGTTTCGAGATGGGTTGGCAGAAAGAAAACCAGCAAAAAAGCTAAAATCACAGAGGATTCTGAAGCACAGTCCATGGTCCCCGAGTCGGTAGATGTTCCGGGGTTGGAACATTACACTGTTGACGAAGATATGGAGGAACATGTTTCTACAAATATTACATATTCCTCTGACGCCAACTTAAGGTTTGACCATCGTGGTTCTCTTAAATCAGTTCTACAAGTCTACAAAAGAATTACTCAGGAGTCTAATAGGGTCCAATATATAATAGAAAAGGGAGGTTGGGGCAGATTATTATCCCTACCTGTTGTAGATTCATCCCACGCTCTAACCGATTTTATAATCGAACGGTTTTGGGATACTACCAGCACATTTCATTTTTCTTTTGGGAAGCTTGGGTTCACTCCCCTCGATTGGGTTATGTTGACCGGGCTTAGTATCGGTGTCGGGAGATCAGTTCCTTATGAGCCACAAAAGTTTAAATTTGAATATGTCAGTGCGAATATCTTTTCTGAACTGAAAGATAATGCGGTATGCAAAAGAGAAGGTGTTCCACAACAGTGGGTTTCAGATGCAATAACTCTCAAGTTTTTGACCACCTATTTTGATATCGCTACATTGAACGCGGCGAACGATGATAGTTTCCTCGCTGATAGAGTTGCGAGGGCGTTCTATATGTATGTTCTGAGGAATTTCTTTTTCCCAAATGCAAAAACATACATTGGTGCAGGATGGTTGGCTGCTTTTGAAAATCTAAATGAAGTTGATCAGTACGACTGGGGTGGTCCTGCATTCTCAAAATTATATTCGGGTCTCGCCACGGCTTCTAGGGGACAGAAATCAGTATCCAGCCCATTCCAAGTTTTGGAGGTAATTTATTTAACGTTAAAATGAATTAAATTTTCTTATAATTTAGTTGGTATGTAGTTAAATCATTTGCAATTTATTTATGTTGTAGTTTTGGGGATACGAATACCTTGGGATATTTCGTCCAAACAAGACTACGGCTGAAAGTGAACATGAATAGCCCAGATGTCGTAGGTGGTTCGCCCCCCGGAAGAAGGGTGTTGATATCGTGAAGTCAAGGACTGAACTAAATCAGTTATCTGCCGAGTCAGTGACTTGGCAACCATGGCTTACTGCAGTTATACCAGAAGAAATTGGTTGCAAGGCAATAGAACTTTCTGCCCAACGGGTTACATTCTCCTGGCTCAGCACTGTAAGTTCTCCAGTTCTTTTCCTTACAATCTTAAATTTTCCAACTCGTATTGTTGTGACATGGTTGGTATTTATTTTGTCATTTTATTGGATAAAGCATAATATGTATCTCGGAGACCGTTGTTGGAGGCAGAACAACCCAACTTGGGGTATTCCGGCAAACCCCCCTAGTTGCATTTCCAACTTCGGTGACGATGAGATTGACGACATGACAGCCAGAGCTCACGGTAATTGTAGTGAATACGTACGTGTCGTGGAATACGAGGTTTATTATGAATATTGGCGACATGTTACCAACCTCTACAAATATGTGACGGCAGTTGATTGGGAGGTTGAAACGTATGGATATGCGGGTGACCGTATCAAACACAACATCCCACGGCGCCGTGATCATGTACCCATTCCTCCTACCCAACAAATACCATATGTAAGTATTCAACAAAGTCGTGGAGAAATTTATTACTAAGAAATGTTGTGTTTCTAATGCTTAATATTTTTTTTTCCATCCAAGGTGGCGGCTTATGATTTAGTACAAGACTTTGCTGATTTTACACAAGAGTTGCGGGATTTTACCTTATCTGAAACTAAGGATAGGATGGATTACATCATAGCTAAGGAAAAATAATCTTTGCATTCAAAATTCTGTTTTACTCTTCTATTATAAATAACCACACTGGCTTCTCCATCAATACAAACCGAGTTTATCATTAGCTCTTGCTCACAAAATTCCAACACATAACAAAATGGCAAACTATCTAAATCATATAGACAACTATGGTTCCTCTTCTAGTTTTCCTCACTATGTTTCTTATACTTCTTCTTCTTCTAGTTCATTAAACGATGATGATAACAGTAGTTACTACTCATCAGATGAAAGTTCACTTGAAGCGAACAGTAATAACCTAGCCGTTACTGCTGGTTTAATGTTGTCAAATATGAACCCTCCACATACACGTACAAAAATACCAAGACAACGTGATGTAGGTGCCAAAGGTCTATGGAGAGACTATTCTGCAACAACCCGACGTTTCCAATGAATGTATTTCGCAGAAGATTCAGAATGCGTCGAGAGTTATTCAACCGTATATTGGGTGATGTTGTTGCGGTAAATAGTTATTTTGTGCAAAAAATGATGCCTGTGGTGTTCTAGGCTTAACCCCCCACACAAAAATTACTGCAGCAATTAGAATATTAGCGTACGGTTGTGCGACAGATGCAATCGATGAGTATTTACGTATTGGGGAAACTACAGTTTTAAAAGTAACCCGCAAATTTTGCAGGGTGATAGTCCAACTATACGAAAAAGAATATTTGAGGACACCAACTCAGCGTGATGTTGAACTCCTCCTCGATAAAAACCAAAAAAGGGGATTTCGAGGTATGCTTGGTAGTGTGGATTGCATGCATTGAAAATGGGACAAATGCCCTTCCGATGAATCGGGGGCTTATACCGCTTACAAGGGTAGCGAAAGTATTATTTTGGAGGCAGTGGTGTCGCATGATCTTTGGTTTTGGCATGCATTTTTTGGTATGCCGGGTTCAAACAATGATATCAATATGATGAACCGGTCGTATATTTTCAAAAAACTTATCAACGGTAAAGCACCGGCAGTTAACTTTGAGGTCAATGAAAATCAATATAATATGGGGTACTTTCTTGGGGATGGAATATACCCAGAGACAGCAACTATTGTGACTACCATAAAACATCCTGATTCACAAAAGAAACAGAAATTTTCAGCTATGCAGGAAGGTTGTCGAAAGGATGTTGAACAGGGGTTCGGGGCATTACAAAGTCAATTTGCAATTATCAAACAACCCGCTAGAATGTGGAATCCTGACGTGTTAGCCTATATAATGAAAACTGTCATTATTCTACATAATATGATAGTGGAGGATGAATGTATTCCCGGTGACTGGCCGCATGACTATGAACAACGAAGCCATGGTTCTCCATGTATCATTTCAAGGGACAACACTGCTTAACTTTCAAGAATGGTGAAGGACCAACGCAGACGTGCAGTATTCGATAAACAAACTGGGGTTCGTTTGAGAAATGACTTGATCGAACACATATGGTCATCTGTTGGGGATGAATGATTATTTTTATGGGATTTTTGGCTGAATGTGTTGTAAGGACTACACTTATTAGTTACATTTACATTTACATTTATCTTTTGAGCGCATCTAGTTTCTGAAGTAATTTTAAAAAATAAATCCAATAAATTATAACCCGTTAAAAACATAAAAATCTATTGGTATTAAACTAAACTGAAATTTCTAAATAAATCCATAAAATTAAATAAACAATATGACAATAGTAAAAAATAATGGCCTCTATGATTGGGTTAATCTTTTCCTCAAAATTTCACCTTTCCTCAGTTCGATGTACTGTCTTGATACAGCATCCATTTGTGACAGATCCATCGTCACTATACGGAATTCCTCTTCTGCTTCTTGCCTAGCTTGTATTGCCGCAAACTTTGCATTTGAATCATCTAATTTAGCTTCAAACTTTGCTTTATCATTAGCTATTTTTGCTGTAAACTCAGCATCTCTTTGTGCCATCTTCATATCTCTTTGTTCTGTACATTTGGCGTTGAAGCTTTGTTGCTCTCTATAAATATTTTCCATCAATTCCTGTTGTTCAGTAAATTTTGTTTTCTCTTTTGTATTTTGTCGTTTTGCCTCTTTTTTCCCCATTGGACGGATTACTGTGTTTTGGATATCTCTTAGGTCGTCAAATGCGCTTGGTCCATCTAGGCTTAAGTCCGGTGTGTCCTGTACGTCCTGAGATTCATTGTCGTAATCAGACTCTGCTTGTGATGAATCGAAAACAAATGTCGAACTTCTTGTATATTTAATATTTTCTAACATAACTGTGTAGCAATCTTCATGCTTAAAACTTCGACCAGTGGCTTCCTTGAAAAGCCTACGGACTTCTGCGAACTGGTGTTTCAATTCAATATTTTAAAGGATATACAATCATATGGATTAATGTAATAAGCATAATTAAACGAGTAGTTACCTTATTTTCAAGGCCCCAACCAGTATGATGTTCCCTTTCTACTTCAGCCTCCTTTGCAGACAATAGCGCAACATCTATACTTATAATTTGAAATCGTTTCTGAAGGGAGGTCCAACTACATGCTGGCATAGTAGGTATATCTTCTTTCATCCGGAATAGAATACGTGACCATAATTGATCTTCAGATTGATCGGTACCAATGCTAGAATCTTGAGAAATTGACAAATGAATTCTACACATCGTAACATCTTCAAAAGACGAAAAATTTGGACCTCGTGCTTTTGATGATGGCATTTTACTAATCGATTACAAATAAGAACCAACTTTAGATTTTTCACACAAAATATGTATGAATTCAGTAAAATGCCATTGGACTCCTATCCCATATATATAGGGTAAAAATATAGCCGTTAAACTACAACGGTAACATTTGAACCGAAGTATTAACGGTCACCTGAACGATGGGCTATTACCTCGCCCTACCACCAACGAATCCATGAAGGCTCGCCCATCTCCAGACGAGTCTGTGCTATCTCGTCCATTTGTAAACGCCATGTTAGCTTCTCGCCCGTGTTTAAATTTTTGGAGCGGTAACTCAGAACCTCGCTTATGAGTAGGGCGAGCATCCAGAGTATCGTGTTGAGAAGCGGACGTTTAGTATCTCGTTTGACCTGGCGGAATGCCAACTCTACGTCTATATTTTTAAACGAGATTGTGGACAATCGCTCGGTAAAAGGCGAGACCTTAAAATTACGCGCGACTATAATTTATAGTCGTCGATCAGCGACGAGATTTCATCTGGAACAATAATTTTTCTCGACTAAATACCAAATATGATCGACGACTGTGGATGTTTTTCGACGACTATCGATTTTATTTAATCTTTGATCGTCGGTTTACTCGACGATTGCAGATGCTCTCAGACCATAAAAGTTACATACCCATAGATAGAACAAAGATGCAGCATATCCCAACTCCACCTCTAGAATAGAGGTTGGATGATCTTCATATGAAAGATAGAGAAAGAAATGGAGAATACTTAGTAACCTTATTCAACTCATTATAAAACTCTTACCCAATACCCCGTACACGTAGGCCATTGATGAACCCCGATTTATATGCTCATTATCTTTATCTAAAATCGTAGACCTAAATCTGAGGTAAATGTTAGGATCTATGGATCAATAAGCCTCGGAATTATATAAGAAGAGATTCCAACTTACTAATCTCCATATGAAACTCCACTTAATTCATCTGAGACTATTTCTAGTTATCCTTTGTATGTTTTATCAAGCCACCTGTTGATAACCTAGTTATAGTTCGTCATTTTTAGTTAAACCCCCATCCAACTAAACTTCTAACTGCTCCATGCTTCGCATAAGAAAAAAAAGAAGAAGAAGCTTTATTGAACCTCATACATCAAAGAGATTCAATACAATTAACATTCCAAGCAGACATACTGAAGCTATAGAAAAATAAACTTGAAAGAGTACAGTAATTCCTCCACATGTAGGGGAACTATTATATGTATATATATATAGGCATAACATATTTGATAACAAATATACGCACTTATGAAAAACTATTTCGAAATACAGACTGTAACCATTATGACTACTCTAGGGTTCATCTTTAATGGATGAAGAAGACCGTGCACGAGCTTTTGTTGGATTTGGGGAAGATTTGAGTGGATAAGAAGCTTCCAAATCAATACCACAGAGCCCTCCCTTGGTATGGGAACCACGTTCGACCCTACTGTAACCTTTCTCACCCTATTCAGCCCCCCGTGAGTTCTTCATTATCCAGTATCTGGTCCCATCTAATGTTGTTACAGACCCGTATCGCCACTCCATGATCAATCTCTTTTCTATATTTTGGACTAGTGAATACACCTATAAGATTTAATATCTACATTGTTATTCATAAGTTAACCCTAGAAGCAAGTAGTGCCTCATATATATAGGGTGTGCAAAAGACAATACTTACACCCTGTTGATACTTAAGCATAAAGATAATACTGACACTCTAATTACACTCTAATACTCCCCCTCAAACAGATGTTATACTAGTTGATTGCATCAGTTTGACCTTTAGAGAAATCGAAATCACTCTTCTTAAGTTGTTTGAGACAGTCGAAATGCCTCTTCAGAAGTTGTTTGATGTCATTTGAGGGACATCGAAGTCATTTGAGGGACTTCTTTTTGTTTAAGAAAATTTACGTCCTTTAATTTATTTAAGGAAATTTATATCCTTCTTCCCAATCACATTTCAAGGGTGACTGTTGGGGACTCTTTAATTTCCTGTTCTATCTCCGATTACAGAATCGACCATCTAAAATCTGGCCATAACTTGAACTCAAAAATCATCACCAGCTCCATGTCAATCTGTTAATCCCCACCGATTCAAATCAGCAACACTCATAACTTAATTTTCTGTATCATGAAGCCTCCATTTCCCTGCAAGTTCAATTCATACAATACCTATCACTTCAAACAGTTGTTCCTTAGGCTTCTAATTCGTCTTCAATCAGTATGTAGATCTCATGGAGTCACCGTTCACACCATGAATCAATGGCAGCAAACACCTTTCTAACCCTGATTTGCGGCTTCGAAAACTAACCTAGATCAGTTAATGCCAAGAACCCCCAAATTCCATCTGTTCTTTTATGTAAACCTAAATCTAAAGCTCCCACTATGATTCTCCATTTTTAGACTACATCAACACCCCCATATTAATTAGACAGAAACCCATCTATCTAAAACAGTTAGTGAACTGTTTCTCAATAACCCATCAAACACAAATCACAGCAACTTGTTCTATCTGTTTCTTTCTTTTCACCGTCTCAAATTCAATCTAAGCCAAACCCAATCTTCTATTGGCAGTCAAACCCTATTTCTCATTTCTCTTCTTCCATTTCCGGCCATAGAAAACCCACAAATCATAAACCCATCTCTGCAATCTTGAGCCACCACAGATTCATTTCAATATCCATCTTCTTTACTAATTTATCATCACCAAAACTCATTCAAAACCTTTATATCTTCTTACCCAAAACCCTTTCAAACATAGCGAAAGCAGCAGCAAGTTTTGTGATAGCCTCTCACCCATTCTAACATCATCGACACCATGACTAGATGACAACAACTCTTGTAAATGAAAAACATATCATTCAGGCATTTCCTCAAACAGTTGATGTGCGTTTTACTAGTGACAGGAAATTAAGACCTTGTGCTATTATATTAGTTCCTTCAACCTGAAATCTATTTGATTTCGACAATAAACCAATATTTCTGAACATAAATAAACTCTAAATAACCAATCAATCACCATTATTCATCACCTAAGACAACAACATCGACTCACATCTTCTTACCTTTTTCTTGCTTTGACAGAACCAAATCACACAGCCTGCAAATACACCTCAAGCTTTGAACCTCCCTTGTAATGATATGAATGTGGATGCTATTATCTCTGAAACCCTAGCACAAGCTCAAGAAGAATCTAAGAATCACCATATGGTTATTGATGAACAAACAGGAAATACTCTTGAATCGCAAAACACACAATGAACCCTAGCAGTAATACTTAGATCTGCTTGTTATCGTTGAGAAACCAAGTTCAGTTTCAGATTGATGGCAGTGAAGCTATGAAGAAATGGGTTGTGGTCTGTTGGTAGAGAAATTTGTGAAGCTGAAATAGGTTTCAGCTCGAGAAGAAAGTTGATCTTGATTGAGTCTGAGATAAGGAAGAGGCGGAAGATGATGATGATTTAATGGAAGTGGTAGTGAAAATTAGGTTTACCTCCAAGATCTGATGCCCAAAGGCTTGGAGGCTCTGATACCATATAAGGTTTAATATCTACATTGTTATTCATAAGTTAACCCTAGAAGCAAGTAGTGCCTCATATATATAGGGTGTGCAAAAGACAATACTTACACCCTGTTGATACTTAAACATAAAGATAATACTGACACTCTAATTACACTCTAATAACACCCTGCAAAAGTGTTGCCAATTTAGCAAAATGACATGAACCTAAGAAGTTTAATGTCTGTAAAATTAATTCGCGAGAAGACATTATATACCTCAGAGTAGAATTGGAAATCAGTACCCTCAGCGTTTATTGCAACTGATACCGGCTAATGAGCAACAACTTTCATTAAATCCTCCTCGTCACCAGCAGGAACCATTTCATGCCCGTCAATCGTCACTACATGAGCATTCTCCTGTATTAATAACCAACAAATACACAATATTCTGTTACAAGTTAGTTAATATTTGATGGTATTTGTATAAAACGTTTGACTTAAAAATATATGTAATAGAAGGTTACCTTGTTAGCTTCACAAGTCCCGTCTTCTGCTACATATGGATAGTCTTGTTCGGTTGTAATCCTTCCTCTTTGTTTGATGAATTCTAATGCGTTTTCCATTAATCCACCGTTACAATCTTGATTATAAATGTTATCACAATCAACCAGCTCCTGTTCGGACAAAGACACAAGCTTATTCGTCTTGATTTGGTTTATGCCCTCCACACCAACAATGGTCGAAAAAGCCCAACAACTACCTGAAATTTGACAAGATCAATCCAAGCATGTTAATCGAAACATAATGTAAAACAAACACTATTTTTTGCAACACCCAACCAATTAGAGTTACAGATTAAGCATGCTTAGCTTAATGCATTGGCCTTGGTCCTTGACACTAGTCACTGCACCCTTCTTACGTTATCGTACATGAACAAAGTGGTTCGACGTGGACCATGAACCATTCGGTAATGCTTGACTCTCGAACCATCGTAAGAGCTCTTGAATTCATGACGTGTCATATCTGCAAACTTATTCAATTTAAGTTTATATGGTTTATCCAATAAACTTATTCAATTTAAGTTTGTGTTGTGAACATGTTTGACATTGGCTCTAAATACGTTGAAACGCTTATGTTTCTCTTTCAAATCACGACTAACCCTGTGATGGCTCCTCTATCTCTCATACAAGTCCCAAAGCCTTTCTTCCGACTCCAAATCTTTGTCATGGTAATCGAAACTTTCAACTAGTCCAAGAATAAGAACTAGTGAAAAAACAACTAATAGAACTCTACTAATACTCACCATACTTAATTGGTACCCAAAGCTGAAGACTGAGAGATTTGATTACAACGAATGCACAAAAATGATGATTTGGAATTTGGTTGTCGAGAATTATCATATAAATAGCCATATAAATTGTTTTTTTTTTTTAAAATATGAATTTTATTAAATTACTTAAAGGGTTATTACATAAGGGTAAATGATACCCAAAGATTCATCAGTTACAATTGGAATGGTATGCCATGAATCCGAAGTAGCAAAACAGTTGATCAAAACATGAGCAACATTCTTCGGATCAGAGTTACATCAGGGAGGTGCTGGAGTCGAAGGTCGGAAGGCCTTCATTCAATGCTTTCCACACAAAAAGATTGTACTTCTGATGGACACGGCTGAATCCATAAGAAAGTTGATGGTAGGGGTGTTCGATGCGCTTGATTCAAGGTGCTAGTCAGGCAACTGCGTCCATATGATGAGGTGTATTGCCCGAATATTAACTGTCTATCTCCTTCTTTTCTGTTTTGATCCATCAGCTGGTGTTTCGCAGAGAAGACAGAGGTTACTACTGCTAATAATGTTACTACCGAGATATAGAAATTACAAAGGAAGCTAGACTGACTGAAACTTAACTAACTCTGGCCTAAGACTCAAACAGAGGACTGATTGAAGCAAATAAATAAGGTACTTAAATTGGTACTGAAAAACTATAGCTAAATTGACACTATACTGTCTACCGGCCCGAATAACACATAATAAGCTTTATTACAAAACTTGAGAGGATTAATCCAGTATAAGATAAGTGTTGCTGCTACTAGTGTTGTTGATTGATGATCGTTACTGTGGGCTTTGGAAACCCTCTGCACAATCTTCAATGTGCTCTTGGTCTATTTTGAGTCTCTTCTTCCTTCAAATCAAATATAGACAAAAGAATAAAATATCCCATTTGATCCATAAACCATAAATATCATCACCTCCACAGTAGTTAGAATAATCTCATAGATATCATGCCTTGGTTTCCAGATCCTCACCATGTAAACATCTCCCATTAAATCTCCTTTCTCTTGATAAATAAATACTCTAACTAGTTCATGATAAAGATCTAACCTAATAAGACGATCTCCAAATCCAACTTTCGAACGGATATACCACCTCTAATCACCAAAAGAAACAATCTTGGTACCTAAAAGTTTAAAGGAACTAATATTGAATGAAGCAAGAAAACTCCAACAAGTAACTCTGCCACAAATGATGAGTAGCAACCAAAGAAAATGGTGGGTTTCTGGGTAAACATGCCTTCCAGGATCCAAATTCATGGAATCAACACAAATGAAAGTTAACACCTTACAACTAACAACTCGAAGCTACACCGACAAAAAATGCAGAGACGTAGGTTGAAAAAATCTATGGGAAGGTGAGGTATTGATGATAAGCAACAAATTCAAGTAACATGCAAGGACATGAAAGGCACCAAAGGATAATTGAAGATCAGACCTGAAGAGCTTTGATTAAAAATCATCGAAGGACAAATAGACACCATCATTCAGAACGAAATATTGATGTTTACCTGATTCAAAACAAGATTTGGGTTTAATTGCAGGGAAAGACCAATCAATATTGTGAAGATGTCGATGGGAATAAAAACGCCGCCAAAGTCCTTTGAAATAAATTTCATCTCAACAACACCTCGTAGCAGCCGATACATCAAAAAAACATGGATTGAAAGAAAAAATGATTAAATCTAGTGTAGCAAAGCATTACTTTTATGCATTCAGGCCGGCAAATCTAAGTTTAACCGATTAAAATTGAAAAAAAACATAAGTTTTTGATTTGGGTTTCGAAGATGGATAAAAGAATATTTTTTTTTTCAATGGGAAAGGGAAGAGTATCATGTTAACCATATATAGAAATTGGTTATTGTTATTATTATAACAAGAAAGAAAAAAAAAGGACTCACTTATAAGCGGTTATTGCGGTGTTCAATATTTTGGTTTGTAGCAACATTTTGGATCATCTAAACATGCTAAACACCAGTAATAGTTCCGACAAATTTGGTTTTATTTTCATGAGAATGAGATAAGTTAGTTATGATTTATCAAGTTATAGGGTCTAGGGATACCTTTTTGAGACACGAATTATTTGCCAAGTGATGTGAGCATTTGAAATGTTCTGTCTTTTAATGTAAAAGTCTAAAAAGAAAGCCTTAAAATATTGAAAAATCATACGCTATATTGAAACTATTTAAGACCAAATTAAAAAAACTGAAACTATGAGCTACAATTGAATTGAGAAGAAATTAAAAATAAAGTACGTGAAAACGCAAGCAACGAGGTTCAGTCTAGGTTAGTGATATGATTAAAAAAGAACCGAGGAAAACTAAAAGAGAAAAACTGAGCTCGAAAGTCTTCTTGGACACTTTGAAGGTTAATATTAGGCAGTTTCCCTACGTACTATTGAAACAAAGAAATTGTAGTTCCCTAGTCAAGTGAGGACGAGGCATGAGTCGCTAAATGAGAATTGTTGAAATGTCAATTGTCAATAAATACATAAGCGGGTAAAGTCAAAAATTATTCATTCACGAACCTGAACTTGAGATACTATGAGCGAGCATGAGATGCATCAGTATTCGGGAACTGTCAAAAATTATTCATTCACGAACCTGAACTTGAGATACTATGAGCGAGCATGAGATGCATCAGTATTCGGGAACTAACCAGCTTTAGAAAAAAGAAAACAATTTTTATCTACTGGAATGGCCCATTAGGCCCGATGACCTTTTATACAGGGCTTTAATAGGACTGGGCTATTAATAAAAATATATGAATAAGGGTTTTTTTAATTCATAATAACCTAGGTCAAAAATTAGGAATGATCAATCTAAAAAACCGTTCTATTGAAATGACCCTTGTGTATAAAAATAAAGTAAAAAACTCAAACACAAGATAACTAATAAATCATACGTCGTAATTTGACAAATTATGCATATGCAGAAAGCTTTTTGAAAACATATACAACGAGCATAAATACGAATGTCAAAATTTTGCTTCAAGATATTAGAAAAAAAAAGAAAAAGATTTTGTTCTTTAAAACCTTTGTGCAGTCAATATGCATATATGTTGAGCTTTAACGTTTAATATTTTTATGTGCAGTAATATACACTCATGCAGATCATGTTCATATTTTTTTCATCAGTTTGAGTGCACCTTTCACGCACTCACCTTTTGAGAATACATCATATTTGCACTGAAAATAATTATGCAAATTATGTTCAATTTAGTTCATCAATTTGAGTGCAACTTATGCATTCACCTTTTTAAAGTGCATGAAATCTGCATTAAAAATAATTATGTAAATCATGTTCAATTTTTTCCATCAATTTGTGCGCATCTTTTATGCACTCACCTTTTTAGAGTGCACCTGATCTGCATTAAAATAATTTTATTATTTATGCAGGGCCACGAAAATAATTTTATTATTTTTATAGGGTCATGAGATTTTTTCTTTTAAGATTTATTATTCAAAGGGATAATAAAGTTATCTTACAACTTGAATTGTTTCTAAATTTAAATAGGATCATGAGGATAATTTGTATATTTCTCAAATAGCCCTGGGGCGACGATAATAAAACTTATATTTTTCAGAGCCATAAGAATAAGTCTCTCTTCTGCTTTTTATGAACGCATTAGGGTCATAAGGAAATAAACCTTATGCTTTTTATGAACATATTAGGGTCACGAGGAAGTAAACCGTAATGACCCATATCCATATATTCCTATTATAATGATCCATATCCATATATTTCTATTATAATGACCCTTATCCAAAAATATTCAAATTTTAGTGATTGATAATAACTTTTGATATGTCTTTTTTCTAATAAAAATTTAAAATTAAAAAACAAGCAACTAAATGATAAAAGGATTTTTTTTTTGAAATCTGGTATCGTGGTTCCTATTCATTGTGTCGAATTTTAAATAGCAAACCTAATATATAAAATGTGTAATTTTTTGATGTTGTATTAATTAGATATATCGTTTGAAGCATAAAAAAAATTAAAATATGAGGACCCACCCACAAATCCTTACATTTGTGAGATGTGCACATAAATTTAAAAAGATTAAAGGATAATTTAGCCAATAAAAGACATAATTTTAAATTTTTGTTTATTAAAAATTTAAATATATTAATGACTATAAATTTAAGATTTACATTACAATTTGATTTCTAGAAAACAAAAAACAAAATGAGGTGTGATACGGTACACAATTTTACAACTTGGTTGTCACTAAGGCCAAGCATTATGGTGAGGTCTTTTGTTTGGTTATAGCTTAATTATAGCCAAGCAAAAGAGAGGTCTAAAAACTACTACTATGAGAAAATATTTCGCTTGGCTTGCTGAGACGGTTACCTGGTATTCGTTAGCATAGTGCTTTACGGATACCAGGTATCCGTTTCAGTCAACTGGTTGACTTGACCAGACATGTATCCGCCTCTATAGAATTTTTAGACAGAAACCTTTCCGAGTTTTTCTTCATTCAACACTTTAAAAAAAAAAACATTTTTTTCTCCTCTCAAACCATTTTTACCCCTTTTTGATCTTCAAGGTGTTATAGGTCGAGGTGTTGCATCAAACTTAAAGGGTTTGCTCCATACTCATTGGTGATTCTATTGCATGTTTCAATTTTGAATTTCATCCACAAAATCATCAAAGGTAAGTTACTCTACCATTGGGGTTCTAAATGCAATATTTTTTTGATAATCATGAAATAGTTGATGTTTAATTGATTATTTAAATTCCATGGATAGTAATTATGTTATATGGACATGTATGTAGTTAAAATCCATGTTTAACTTGTTATTTGATGATTAATTTTTGATTAAGGTGTGTTCAAATTTGATGTTTATATATGTGATGACAATGTGTTAAAATTGGTTTATGTGATGATTTAAGTGACGCTAATATCTTAAAATGTGATGATATATATATGTTGTAGGGTTGAGAATGAATGATCATTTTAATAGCATTATGTTAAATAGATATGTGGTTTCGTCGCTGGATAATATCGATCATAAGTTTAAACGCACCCGGGGAGAAAATAGAGATAAAGTAAGAAAAGATCGAGGTAGTACTAGCCATGTTACTGAATTATAGGGAATTATTGCTCAGAATGCACGTGCTAAAAAAATTATCGATAATTCTGGGTTTGGATCAATCTTTTTAATAGATTATCCAAAAACTAACGACAAGGCTCTTACACCCGGTCTTAGAGAAATGTAGTGTCATACCACCAATACATTTCACTTCCCTAGTTTTGAGATAGGCTTTATATCGTTGGACTTCACACAACTATTAGGCATACCTATTGACCGAGGAAACCGTATAACTTTGTCAAGTTTCAGCTCTAAAGAATTGCGTGAGATTGCACCACAGTGGTTAGATTGTTTGCTCCCTTTTGTAGGGGAAGAAGAAGAACAAGAAGTACGAGAGGAACACATTGTTGCTTTGAGAGAAAAACTTATCACACGAACCGGGATTCAGATTAGTACGATAAGATTGTTTATTCTATCTAGAAAATACCAACTGAACGACATTGATCATCAAGAAAAAATGGCTAGGTGGTTCATGATGTGGATTATGGGTAATGTATTGTTCCCGAACCAGACCGATATGTCCCATCTTTCCTGGCTAAGGGTATTTAGGGATTTGAGTATAATCCACAATTACGATTGGGGTTCAATAATTTATGGTCATATGTTACGGAGTTTGAGTAACCGAGTAACGCAAGAGAAGGGTGACATCGAGTTCTTTTGGTATCTATTAATTGTAAACATATTCATACCCACAATTAATTTTTTTTTTTGATGTTGTGTTGCGTAACGTTAGTGGTGAATAATCTTTTTTTAAATGTTTTGGCGTATTTCAGATGTCTATATCCAAACATTGTTTAGATGGCGGAAGAAGATTATGATAAATGGTCGGCTGGTCATCTTTATGATAACACACAAATAATGAGAGAAAAAGGTAAACAAAGAGACACAAGTACGCATTCACTATCAATGGTTCGTAACAAAATTGAAAACTACCCTATCTCATCGATAACATGGGATTCGTGGTCGGAAATTCGATGGAGAGTTAGGGAAGAGGTGATATATGCAAAACTAATTTTCGAAGGTCGTAAAGTTTTTTATAATCTATTTAGAAATTCCTCTCTGTACTTGGGAGAACGGTGTCTAAGATAAGTACGTGGAATATGGGTAGTACCGGCAAATCCACCTGACACTACAATAAACATTAAGAACGACTACTTGTACGCCAATAATTTTCTTTATCCCTTAAAGTACGATGAGGTCAATCCTATCCATTACTCCTAGTTTTGTAGTCAATGCTTGGTGGGAAGCTACTCCTCGATTATTTAACATCAAGGAAACAGAGATATGTATTCTTCACAAGATCCAAATGCTTATCTCCGTGACCTACCAGGGCGAAGGCAATCTAGATATATACAATAGTTGGTGTCGATAGAACATTATTTATTCTCAAAGCTAGAAAAACCCTACCTCAGAGTGGCCAACGAAAACAAAAGAACGACCAATAGACGGATTGGACTTGAGTACATGAGTGGAGTCTCCAGACCCAGTTATAATATCAACTTGGGTACTTCTGTGAGTATCAGTTGTCTTATTAATACTTTCATGATATCTTTATAACGATGTTTGTTGCCAAAAGGTGAAATTATTTTTTTTTTTGTGTTTATAGGAAATGCGGTGTCGATATAATGAGCAAACGGACCATCAAAATGCCGTTATGAACAGATTTTCGCTCGACTATACAATGGACTTACGAAATCAACTTCATACCAGTGAAGGCGTCACACATATACCTCATGTCAGACCGTATGAAGGACCTTATCAGGGTGGGACGTCGGGGACTCAAAGCCAAAGTAGTGTTGATCATGATTCAGGAGGAGCGTCTCGTTCTTTTGTACCAAAGAGTCAAGACGAGCACTTCTACCATCCTCAAGAGGATTCTCAATATGCCGCTCAAAGCAGGAAAACATATCAAGACCATGGTTATGTACAACAAACAGGATAACCAAGCCACGCATCATCTTCTTATATTATGGAGGAGGATCCTTTTTTGGGACCATATACTGGTTTGGCTCAAAGATGAATGATTAAAATGTTTGTTATTTTCTTATTTTAGCTTTTTAGATTATGTAATTTAAAGACTTTAAACGAGCTAACAGTGTTACAATAGTTTTAGAGTAGATGATAGTTTTTTGAACAACGACTAATTTTACTGTTTAACAGATAGGTTTTGAATTCAAAATACTTTTATGATTTGTTTATATAAAGGATCTCATTCTCCCAAACAAGTAGAATATTTGCATATATTCTGCTTCGGTAACAAAGAGAGGAGATGGTTGATCTTAGGGGAGGGAAGCAAAGAAAGTTGAAGGAATTATGTGTAGAATTGTGTGTTGTGGTGGAAAAATAGCAGAGCTTGTGAAAATTATTTTTTATCTCTTCTCTGTCTATCGCTAGTTTCTTGTTGTTCTGTTTTGAAATTGGCTAAGAAGGTTATTTATAATGTTTTGAGACCATACATTTTCCTTGTAAAGTAGTGGTAGTTGTGGGGAGATGGAGAAGTGGAGGTTGTGGGAATAACCGTCCACTTTGTCTCTTGAAAGTTTTTGGAAACTTCTTAAACCATGACTCTATTATCTCTTCAACCGCTTTAACTTACCACTTACTCTATAACTTACTTGTCATGGGGTAGTGCTACACCCATGTTGTTGTAAACCACCAGACCAAAACCCCATGTTTTATCCAGCCATGTAATATGGTTTTGATGTCTCGTAAAAGTTGGTCGGGTCATTGCTTCAAAGCCATGAGCCTTGTTGTAAAATAATGTTTCTAGGAGACTTTATGCCGATTTTGTCATAGTAATGGCTTAAGTAATAGTACTAGCTTGAGCGAAGAATGGTGTTAGCTTGAGCGAAAGAATGACGCGGTCGAAGCGTGGCGCAGTAACAAATGACCGTGGGAGCCAGCAGCAATAGAGCGTGGTGTGCATCAATGGAACGTGGGCCCAGCAATGGTCATGGAAGCAGCAAAGGTTGTGGCAACAACGATGGTCGCGGCAGAAGTAATGGTTTTGGCAGTGGAGTATGGGCCCAGCAATTTTCGTAGCAACAACAATGGTTACGTCAGTGTAGCGTAGGGCCTGGCATTGGCGCGGCAGTAGCGCATGCGCTGCAGCTACTGCTGCTGCCATCCGCAACCCTCTCTGCTTTTAGCGCTTCGGCCAATGTTTGTTGCTTGGTGGCTTTGTTGCATTAGCTGCATGCCTTTGGTAGCTTTATTGTTTTGGTTGACTTTGTGTCTCCTTTTCATTTTGACACATCTGTGTTAGAAGTGTGGCTAGGGATTACTAAAGAATGTATTCGTTGTTGCCACAGTTATTTCCTATATGTTACTATTTATTGATATTGACTAATGCCATGACCATGTTTATGGCCTATTTGAGGTTTCTCAGTCTTGTGAGATTTAATTGTTTGGCATTTATGCCTAACTTTATGCAGTGCATACATAACACCTTCAAGAGATTCACCCGTGAAAGTTTGTAATCTTTAAATTATGCTTGATGCGACTCTGTAATTAGATGATATTCATCTGGTAGGCGTTTTCATTCGTATATGGCATCACCTCTATTATGAATATTTACAATTTTGTGTAATCCGTGCTTTCTGATTAATATAGATAGTTTGTATGGATACATTTATATCTATTCTATGTTTTTGTAGCTGGGCAAATGTAATTTTATAATTTTCTCCTTATTTAAAAATCCACCATCAACAGTCCCCTGCTTAGCGCGGAACGAGTAATGTTGCGTGGTAAGCACTAGATGGTGGTCTGCCAGACGAAGTAAAGTATGACTTTTTATTATTTAATGGTTATATATCACAAGAAGAGTAGCAGTTGGCTGAGCAAGTTTTGCTCTTTCTGTGATTGTACTCCTAGGTATATGGAGCGTTCTTCTTCTATCGTAACAACAACGAGAAGATATTTGGAACATTATTTGGTTGTAGGGAGTGTAGAGACAGTGCTGCTGTCGGAATCACTAAGATGAGTGTTAAGGCATTGCTGCCGTCAGAACACTAAGATGAGTGTGGAGACAGTGATTCTTCCATCAGACACGTAGATGAGTGTTAGTCATGAACACTAAGATGAGTGTTGAGGCAGTGGTGCCGTCAAAACACTGAGATGAGTGTGGAGGAAGTGATTCTTCTATCAGACACGTAGATACATGTTAGTCGTCAACATTAAGATGATTAGAACCTGAGCTTTGATATATGGAACAAGTTCAAGGAATTCAGCCGTGGAAATTCTGCGACTTGAAACAATTTCGATTGTGGAGTGTTTCACTTTTATACAGTGCATACGGAATATATTCAAGAGATTCAGCCGTGGAAGTTTGCAACTTGAAATTATGCTCGATGCGACTCGGGAATTAGATGGTATGCATCTAATTAGTGTTTTCATTCAGCTATGGCATCACCTCTATTCTGAATGTTTACAATTTTGTATAACCAGTGCTCTGTTTTATACAAGTAGTTCGTAATTTTGTATAACCATTGTTCTGTTTTATACAAGTATTTTACATGGGTGCATATGAAATTACGAGGGTTCAGCCAGGTAAAGCCCTGAAATTTATGGGCGTAGATATATGCAAAAGATATATGGAATGAGTATAAGGAATTCACTCGTGGAATTATTGCAACTTATAACTCGTTCAATGTTACGTATAATCAGAGATCTTCTGTAAAGGAATAGGAACAGTCACCAGTGACACTCTGAAGACGTTATCGCTCTATACTAGTGGTCATGCTAGGAGTCGTCCAATCGTTCTTGATTCTATATGAAAGTGGATACTGAGTGGCACAGTATAATATATATAATGTTTAAAGCTCAAAGATGGGAGACTCTAATATTTCCGTTATATATTTTGTTTGAAGAAATTATCCGAAATTTCCTATAACAAGGGTTTTGTTCTAAAATCTAAAATATGGATTTGAAAAAAAAAATAGTTTAACGGTAGTTACTTAGCTCTATTTCCTTCAAGCATGTCTTTCATGTATAATTGGACTTTGGATATATTAGACTCCCCGTGAATAAGCAGCGGACATTAGCGCTTGGATTTTGAGTATCTTTTGTGAAGGATGCATTATCCCATTCTCCACCGATTGTAGTTAATTTCAAATTTTACAGGATACCGGTTAACAGTAGGAGCGATGATGAATAGATGAGCTTGTGGTGGTAGGTGGTAGTTCCGTGAGGATATGAGCTTCTTGAAGACGCTAGTTCTGTGTACAATATCCCGGACCCGTGTGAAATCCTATTTCCATGGAATAACATTCGTCTGGTAGAATATCATTTGTTCTGTGGGTGAGGCCATCGCTGGAGGTGTTGACGCCGTAAGTATGTTGGCATCGTGAGATACCCAATAGGATGCAACGTAAGTGGGGACCTCAGTAGAGGTTAATACTTCATGGAAAGTGCTCTCTTGTGACGGATTTCATGGCGTGGCGTTTCTTACATATTTCATAATACGTCTGACTCGTGTGTGATGTTGACTTATCATATCCATATTTCCGAAGAATATGAATTCCTGATAGCAGCTTGTAATCCCATATACCAGATGTTGAGAGTAGAAGCTTGAGTCTGAAATGGTTAGGCTTTTTGAGTGTTTATTGTGCATTGGAGATTATCGAAGCTTGATAATTCTGAATTCAGTGTGTCTTCCATAGTTGACCAGTGTGGTTGAAAGCAGCAGCAGCAGCAGCATAGACGAAGTTTCCATGCCATGATCAGATTAGGAGAGGAAGCTTATGATTTGTGGAGGTACTGAGTACAGATGCTTTCGTCAGGATGATGCGAGCGAGGGGTCTTGTTGGAACTACCATTGTTGATTAAATACTCAGGTCGAAGGAGGTGACAGCGTTAAATCACTGAAACTGAAGAAGTCCTCAGTCCCCAGGTGTAACTGCTTTGGTTAGCTGCTCGACGATGGATTATTTGATATGCTCTAGGGTATGATCATGAAAAGGAAGCCAGGAAGGTTAATATATTTGATTGTTGTTGTTGTCTTTCACTCCATGGCTGGAGCAAGAACTTGAACTGAATTTGGATCCTTGTTGGTGCCTGAGTTTTGAGTCGCAACTGGACGTTTTTACGAGCATTGTATAAATAAAATTATCTTATCCTGACCCTTTGGTTTATAAGATTGTTTTACCCATTTTAGATGTGATGATGAAATGCTTGAAATGTTCACATAGGTGAATTCCTCTGAAGATGCTGAGGGTGAAAAGGATGAGCTGAAATGTGTCATGTTGATGATGTGGTGCTACGGGTGTCTTTGGAGATTATGTTCCCAGAAGTGTCTCTTAAGACACCTTCTGAATCTTTAACTATTATGAGTGTGTTGCGGTGATCATTCCCTATCACACTTCACTTTGATTCTAAATTTTTTTTTTCTAGAGTGTCCCCTATCACACCTCACTTTTCTGACGATGTAGCTGGAGAGGTGAAGATACCTTTGCGGCATATCTTTGGAAAGTAAAGGGCCTTGTCAAGGTTGTGAATCTCTGGTTGACCTTATCTTATTGGATGGAGGGGATTTTGACAGTGAGGGGATATTTTGCATATCTTCAATCCCCAAGTGTGGTTCTTGCGATCTTTCATATGCAGTTCGTTGAAGTTGGTGCTCCAAGTGGTGTCATTGCGCAAGATGCCAATGCAATGAAAACTGCAGCAATTGAGTATCTGAACGATGAACTTGACTTATAACTTTGAGTTTCACAGGAGACGACTCTTGGAGGAAGCTGAGACAGCTAAGCTTGTTTTCGGATAGTTTTGTCGTCATATTTGAGTTATTCAGGAGAACTTGAAGGAAGTAGGCGCGTCTTCGGCATAGCAGCGATTACCAAGGTTAGAGATGCTGCTGAAAGACTATCCTGAGAGTTGAGGCTTTCAATTGAAGCTTTTGTAGAGGTGGAAATATTATGTACTAATGGTGTTGAACCAGTCTTCAAAGGTCTTTTCTAGATAATATGTTTTGCGGGTTTTTATGTTTTTCTGAGATACCCAATTTTTTCTGTGGTTTAAGTTTGGGATTTTGAGTAGGTAGATTTTGAATGGTTTGCAAGGATTTTCTAAAGAGAGAAATAATACTTTGTTTAATTAAATAAATTGAAAATCTAAATATACATGCAAGAAACTGTAAACATTTTGGAGGAATTACGAATGTTGCATAAAAGCAGGGAAGTATTGCTAGGGGTGATATAGTGTCTAAGCCTTGACATCTTTGTCAGGGGTGATGAAGTGTTAATCCTTGATAGATTTAAGCCGTTTTTACACATACGACTATCCTTGTTGGCTTATAAATGTTGACTAGTTTGTAGTATCCACCTATAATAATTTTAATGACCAGATAGGGTTTTCTCAGGAGGGAAAGTAGTGTCTCTGATTTAGAAAAGGGGTGGGTTTCGGTATCTCAGGTTGATGACGCATTATGAGTATGATTGGGTTATTGGTTTGATATTCTCAGTAGAGACGACTCTTATCCATTCGACAATTTTTTTTGGAAAGGATCAACTTCCCATTCACATCGTCAAGGCATGCTGGGGTTGATACTCGGGTCAAGTCCCCGAGCCTTGGTGAGACGTGGCATCATCACTCCTCTATGCAATTGTTTAGCATCCAGATCCGTTGATTGGTGATGTTCAGGAGATGAGCAATCCTTAGGGTTTGTTGGCTTGTCGGGACCTATAGGCGGGCTCCTTGGTGATGGTTTCCCCACAGATGTGTTGAACTTTGTCTTCTTTCTGGACTTGCTTTTCAGAATCTTTGATTACGGTTGGCGAGTACGTGATTTCGTGCCTGGAAATCCTGCAGCTCTTAGAGTCTTGATAGTGATAATATTGACACCGATCCGTGCATTGATTAGAGCCTGCTCGAACTCGGTGTCCTAAAGGCAAGCGGCAGTGAGAAGTCCCCAGCTAGGCTTCTCCTGAGTCGATCTTTTTTCTAGAATATGCGTCTCAAACCATTGCATTCGCTAGTGGGATGATTGACGAATCTGTGAAAGTGACAGTACTTCGGATTTGACATGTCTTGTTCGGTAGGCGGCTGTCGTACATATGGTAACTTGATATCTCCATTTTGTATCCATAATTCTAACAGTTCGAGGACCTCGTCCATGGTAAAGGAGAAATTTGGGATTGTCACATCCGTCATGATTTGTTGTGTTTGACGCGGAGCCTTCACTAAGCTTTTCCCTTGAGTTAGCGTTGTTGTCGGAGTCAGTATGGAGCGTTTAGCATGTGATGCCAATAGAGGTTTTGTTTTTCTGTTGGCCCCTTCATTAGGGACAATACATATGGAGTGTTTGGTTGAGTATCGCTTGTTCACTAGACATTTATTCCTACGAATGTTTTTATAACTTTGTTCTCTAGAAGGCTTCGTTCTCACCATTTGGGAAAGAGATTTCATGGTTAATTGTTGAGGGGCCTCCTTGGGTTCAGCGATGGTTCGTAAATACCAATTTTCCAACAAGGCTTTGCATACTGGCGTCATGATCTCGTCGTAATGATGTTGATTGCAATGAGATAAATACGTCGAAACTTCTTTTTGGACTTGAGAAAATTATCTTGAGTCTTCGCAGGCAGCAAAGTTAGGTTGATGCCTCCTTTGTGGTTCTCGTTCAGCAGGATCGTGGACTCTATCTGTTGGTTTTCTTAACAACTGATTTGTAAGAATTTTCAAAAGTGAGAACAACATGTTCTCGCTCTTGATGATGTGGACTTGATTTGTTAAGACATCATTTAGGATTTGCTTCAGATCGATTATAACGGTTGGTTACCGAGCATACACGGCCTCATAATGGATTTGATCGGGTGAAATGAATTATGAAGTAATATGAGGGACCCCTTTAGGGCTAGAAGACATGAGATTAAGACTGAATGCTTCTGAACTACCCATAGAGTAAGATTCTTGAAAATTGAAGAATGAATTTTTATAACTGAGAGGTTGATATCCTGCTGTGGCCGCCAATTGTTTGCACCTAAAAATTGCTCATGGGCAAAATGATGTACTGTTGAAGTACTTTTTAGGTTCGAAGATCAAAATTGTACAAAACGAATTCAAACAAGTAGAATGTTTGTATATGTTATGCTTCGGTTACAAAGACAAGAGATGGGTTGATCTTAGGGGAGGGAAGCAAAGAAAGTGGAAGAAATTTTGTGTAGAAATGTGTGTTGTGGTGAAAAAATAGCAAAGCTTGTGAGAATGATTTTATATCTCTTCTTCGTATGTCGCTTGTTTCTTGTTGTTCTGTTTTGAAATTAGCTAAGCATCCTATTTATAATTTTTTGAGACCACATACTTTCCTTGTAAAGTAGTGGTAGTTGTGGGGAGATGGGGAAGTGGAGGTTGTGGGAATAACCGTCCACTTTGTCTGTGGGAAGTTTCTGGAAACTTCTTAGACCATGACTCTAGTATCTCTTCAACCGCTCCAACTTACCAATTACTTTATCCCCCATATAATATGGTTTTCATGTCTCGTAAGATTTGGTGGGGTCATGGCTTCAAAGCGACGAGCCTTGTTGTCAAATAAAATTTCTACTAGACTTTATGCTAATTTGTCATAGTAATGACTTAAGTATTAGTACTAGCTTGAGCGAAGAATGGTGATAGCTTGAGCGAAAGAATGACGCGGCCGAAGCGTGGCGCGGTATCAAATGAGCGTAGGACCTAGCAGCAATGGAGCGTGGTTCGCAGCAATGGAGCGTGGGTCCAGCAATGGTCGCGGAAGCAGCAATGGTTGTGGCATCAACGATGGTCGCGGCAATGGAGCGTGGGCCCAGCAATGGTCGCGGAAGCAACAATGGTTGCGGCAGTGGAGCGTGGGCCCAGCAATGGTCGCGACAACAGCATTGGTTGCGGCAATAGAGCGTGGAGCCCGGCATTGACGCGGCAGCTGCCAGTCGTGGCCCTCTCCTCTTTAGCGCTTCAGCCAATGTTTTTTGCTTAGTGGCTTTGTTTTTATAGCTTCATTCCTTTGGTAGCTTTATTGTTTTGGTTAAATTTTTCTCATTTATCATTTTGACACATCTGTGTTAGAAGTGTGGATAGGGATTACTAAAGCATGTATTCGTTTTTGTCAGAGCTATTGCCTATATGTTATTATTTATTGACATTGACAAATGCCATGACCATGATTATGGTCTATTTGGGCTTGTGAGATTTAATTGTTTGGCATTTATGCCTAACTTTTGTGCAGTGCATAGAGAACACCTTCAAGAGATTCAGCCGTGGATGTTTGCAATCTTGAAATTATGCTTGATGTGACTCTGTAATTATTCATCAGGCTGCCGTTTTCATTCTTATATGGCATCACCTTTATTTCGAATATTCGCAATTTTGTATAATTAGTGCTTTTTGATTAATACATATAGTTTTTATGGATACATTTATATTTATTTTATGTATATGTGGATGAGCAAAGGTAATTTTACAATTTTCTCTTTTGTCAAAAATCCACCATCAACAGGTAGTATTGCTTATTTTATGGTGTTCGTGGAGGAAATCCACGTGCCTGCAACTTTCGCAAAATTTCTTCCTGTTTTAGTTGATAGTATAATTTTGCATTTGGGGCCAACATTTAGAGATCCTTCTCTATTATATTCCTTTCCTCCAATTCTTTGTTGAGAAGCATTTTTTGTTGTTACGTTGATACCATATTTTCAAAATTTTGTTGTTGTTGCTGATGAGGTTCGTTAGTTATTCGTGTTTCTTTAATATATTCAATAAGTTTAGAACCCGCATCGCTCATGAGTGATTCTTGTGATGATGGTATAGGGTACGAGCTTAACTTAGAGCCTCTTTTCTTGGATATGGGATTTTTAAGTTGAGACTTTGACTTGTGCTTATCGATAAATTGCTCGGTGGCAATTGGAGTTCCTTATGGAATAGAGAAGCCATAAGGAACGTCAGACGAGATTGGAAATTGATTTCTAAATTGTGTTTGATGAACTTGGCTTGATGATGCATTTTAGGGACTAGGGGATTGACTTGAATAAAGATTAGGGGCATTAGGGGATTGACTTGGATAAAGATTAGGGGATTGACTTGAAAAAAGATTTTGGGTATTAGGGTATTGGGAAGCCAAATTATAAATACCGGCGTCTTCTTCCATATTCGCGTCTTGAGTTTTATCCTCTGTTACATTTTGAATGTCTTTTAGCATCTGATATTCTAAATAGCGACTGAAACTTTTAATGGTCTCAGTGTAATATTGATTTTTTGTCATTAATTAGACCCTGCATTAATGTGAATGGTGCATATGTTAGTAGGTAAAAAACATACACACAAAAACTATTTTGAACAATTGTTGTGAGGATAGTTTAGATAACTTACCTGGTTAATTTCATCAAAGTCTGAGTTAACATTAGCAAGACATTCAGAAAATTTATCCACTTCAACCTTGATAATATTAAATCTACTTTGAATTCCAGAAACAGTATGCTTGTAAGGATTTCCACCAGAAGTTGGTACAAAATTTTCCCTAACTTTCTCCCAAAACAAGTTCATATAAGAAATGTAAGTTCCTTCTTTCTTTAGATTACAATACGCAGTAACAAGTTGCATGTCTTCTACAAAAGAGTATTTATTTCTTGGATTTTTTCCCGACGACATCTTTGTCTACAAAATAGATGGAGAAAAAAATGGAAGAGAAAAAAACTTTTGACTGATAAATTTGAGGGGATTTGAGTAATAATCAATTTAAAATAAGTTAATTTGGTGTGATTTGAGAAGAAAAAGATGTTGATATAGAGAAAAAAACTCAAAAATCTTAAAAGAAATATTCGTTAGTATCCGAAGGTGGAGAACATAGAGTCGTTAATGGTAATGGATGGCCAAGATCAGATCTGAGAGAGGTATAAAGAAAAAAAGGTCAAACAAATAAAATCCCCGAGACGGATTCCCATAATCCGTCAATATTATAACGGAAGCATGGGATCCATCCCAGATCTAAGACGGATACCAAGTATCCGTAAAGTTCTTTTATTTGAAGGATACCAGGTATCTGTCACTATCACTTGGCTATAACTAGGATCATATGTGAGGAGGTTTCTAGCAAAGCCAAAACTTTGAACCATATTAAAACCAAACGATACCCTATAGTAATTGTCGTTCACTACATTTAAGCTATAGCCATAGTGTTTGGCCTAACAGTTTCTAATATAACAGATCTTTTTACCCGTCTAATTGACTAACATCAACATTTATCGTTTATTGCTCCTTATAAGCTACTAACCAAATTTATATTTGAACCTTCTTATTTTATTAAATGGACAAATACTATTCGTATCTCTTGCATACGTATTATTACAACAATAATATAAAATAAAATAAATAATAGTAATAATAATATCAAAATTAAGTGATTAAAAATTGAGTATATTATTACTATTACTGTAATTCTGCTCTCACTTTAGTTGCTAAGAGCAACTCCAATGGACATAGGTATATTTGGTCGAAAGCCAACTAAGGTGGATAGGTAAATTGGACTTTTGACAATGGAAAATTGGCAAAGCGGCTGAAACAGAACCGATCGACCCAACTTGGTTGAGACGAGGCTCGGCATAGGTAACCTAGCCTATCCCAGGTTGAGACGAGGCTCGGCATAGGCTAGGTCAACAACGGTCAGATCCCAACAGCCAAAAACGATTATATTTTCCATCCCTTATAAATACAACCCTCATTCAACTTCTCTACTCACAACAAAAACAATCTTCTCTACAATCTTCTATATATATTTTATTCACCAAAAACTCATTTCATAATTCATATTTAGCTTCTCTAAAAAAAATTCTTCAAAACTACTATGTCTCAATCTCAAAATATTAGACGAACAAGAAATAGAAAACCACCCAGGAATACGCATTGTCAACCTCTATCGATTCAACAAGAAGATTCGTATGAGGAGAGCAATCTGAATGTACTTTCCGGTCAAGAATTAGCCACGGCTCAAGGTCATGTATCTTCAAGAACATAGCGAGATGCTGCACATCAAAAATCCAAGAGGTGATTGGTATGCAATTAAGAGAGTTGATTTTATGAAGATTTTACTCCTGGTGCTCAAATTATTGTCAATAGATATCCTTGGAGGACTTTATACCATATGAATCCGAAGAAACATTCTCCAAATTGGTGTCCATGTTGCTGGAACGTTGGTGGTATAAAACACACACGTTTCATTTTCAAGACTTCGAAATAGGTATGTCATATATTTTGATTTATAATTTTATGCAATCAATACGATTCATATATGAAATTAATATTTTAATGTTTTTACAGGAGTAACACCATTAGATTTGTACTTCCTACTTGGGATACCTTGCGCTCGGGAGATAATGTTCCATTTGACCAACAAGTTTGGTTGGAAAAAGACCGATATAAAGAAGAACTTCTGTTGTACTTAAACGTAACCAACCATAGGGAACTTAGAAGTGCAGGATTTGCTAATGCCAATTTAAAAGCATTTATAGTCAACAAATTATATGGTGTGGTTAATCCAGAAAATCCAGACCCTAACGATGATACACAAATTGCAAAGATTTTTATTTTATGGATAATTGGTGTGTATATTTTTCCCAACTCAAAAAGTTGTGTGAAAGTAAGATGGCTAGAGGCATTACAAGATATGGAAAAGGCTGTCGATTATGATTGGGGGTCCGCTATAATAGCCGATCTGTATGTTAGTCTTGATATCGCATGCTTGGGTGGGTCAAACCTCGAAGGTGTATGGGACTCATTGATGTAAATATGATAATAAATTCCTTTGGATTTAAATAATTTTATAAATATTTAGCAAGGTAAACTAATCGTATATTGTTTACTTCAGATTTTGTGGTATACATATACCAATATTGCTCTACCAAGACTTCGTGTTTACACCAAAAAGTCTTTCCCAATTGTAATAAAGTATGAAGCCGATAACTGGGAGAATGATCAAAACACCAATGAGCGAGATAATATCCATGTGTGGAGATCCCAGATGCAACTTAAGACCAAACAAAATTTTATTTGGAACCCATATAAGGATTATAAGGATTTCAGTTCTGATGTAGCCATTGGTATTAGATAATTTTCACTCCAACGTGTTTCTCTACAGTCAACTCAGAGATATTAGTGTTTATTTAGGGAGATGTGTGCTAGATATTTAGTTGGTGCAGTTGGTATCCCAGCAAATCCTCGAAAAGCCATCGTCCTTGGATTGGATTACAAAAGACTGCAGGATCAGGGACGAAAAAGGTATGATAGAACATTCTGCGCTTGTGACGAACTCTAATACGACGAATGGTACCAATCGGTTACAAAGCCGATAATTTGTACAAAAGTTATGAACATCTATGGGTGGATATTTCCCCAGTAGGAAAAAAAAGATTGGGCTTGCTTCTTCCAACAATAACACCACCATCGGTTCGAACTTTAACCATTTATCCTTCGGCAAAAGCTTCCTCTTTATCATCCCCTCCAAAAGGACCTTCTGGACCTTGAACTTCTGTTGTATCAGATTTGCCATAATTTAGTTAAGAAATAGAGACCTATAATCTCCAAAGGAGGGCGTCATACAATTCCAATTGTCCCGCAAGGTATGGACCGTACTAATTCTTATACATGCACATTGGCCACTCCTGAACAATTGATATAACGATTGAATCAAATGGAGTTAAGAGATCAGAAAACTAGATGTCTGTAGAACCAACACTTGTGGGCTATTACGGAGTCCATGAGCTTTAGTCCCCATTTCTCTCAACTTTATGGAACAACACCACCATCCAACAAAAACATAATTATATCTTGCTGGGAAATTATCTCCATATCGTCCAGTGCAACAATCATCATCTATTCAGGTCATTCAACAAAATCCTCAAGATTATCAAAGTGATACGTCGCAATTAAACAGAACATTAAACTTTGATGGCTCTCCAGTTGGAGAATTTCCATGGCTTGGAGGAGATCAAGGTGTAGGACCTGATGGTGCAGGATCTCAAACTACAGGACCATATCAAGGATTTGTGAATTGATGCACATGGGTAGGTATCAGAGGGGTTGGAATAGACGAAAGTAGTTATAATTATAATCTTTTGTTTAACCATTTGTAATTGAGATTGAGATTGAGAAATTAACTATTAATGTAATTAAAACTAGTAATTAAGTTTATTTCACATTCAGTTAAAATTTATAACAACGTCTTTATGGAGTAGTATGTTTACCTTTTAACATCACATACATGCTATCAAAAAATTCTTCAAGATTGTGTAATGAGCTTCATAAGCAAAAAAACTTTTTTTTCCATCTTCGTCATTTTTCTCGAGCTCGCAATACAACTTCAGTATTGGTTTCACCCCTTAGTCGATATCAATTTACAACCCGGACTAAAGCTATAAATTCCTCTACTACGGTTATTCGGGTTAATTTTTCATAAATATAACTTCAGTATTGGTTTCACCCCCTTAATCGGTGTCAGTGTAGAAGTTTTCATAAATTCTGCTCCAATAACTCATAATCACTAAACCATTTTTCCGTCGTTACGCACCCCTTGTCGGATAACATACAACAAAGTTTCTACATAGAGATAGATCTTTATCTATGGTAAAATCTGCCGGATTAATACACAATTGAGCCATATGGATGTAAAAAATGTGGAAAGGGGGTGATTTAGGATGTGAAAATAGTTGAATTTATATAACTATTTTATAGACGTTGTATGAAACTAGCCGTTGTCGACTCAACCTAGGCCGATCATCTCAGTTTGCTACGACAACGACTATATGCTTTATAGTTTCGATCATAGTCTTTCATCTAGGCTTAATCCAACATCTATTTATGATTTTAACAATAACTTTAATTAAATGTAATTTGATTTTAACAATAATCAGATGCAACTCTTCATTTTAATTAAATGTAATTTGATTTCAAAATGAATAAGAAAGCTTAATAATTTGATTGAGTTAACTAAAATTCCATTAAAACACTAATCAGCATTACATTAATTTACTAATACTACACTCTCTTACAAGATATAAACTAGGGCAGTAAAAACTTAAATTAAATAAACACTTCAATATAAATCTCGGACGATCTTGAGCCTCATGTTTATCTTCATTTGACGTTTCTTCCATTAGATGCGTTCTTGAGAAGATTTTCCCTGGTTTTGGTGAACAGTACTACGGTTAACTTTCAAATTTTCTTTTCCTTCAATTTTCTTGCCTTGATCTCTTCTTTTTCTTATAGCTGCAGATTGGACTTGGTTAACATCTAAAACTTGAAGACCTCTTTGTTTTTTATCATTCTCTATTTTCTTATAACCTCCACATATGTTATTAATAACATCTTCGTGAATGACTCCCGAAAAATTAAGTTGGGTTGTAATTTTTACCATTTTTTTCTAAATTTTTTTGAACAGAAGTTGAGATCAAGAGTTTGAAATGGAAAGATTAAGATTGAAATGAAAGTATAGAAGAATTTTTGAGTGGAGAATGTGTGATTTTGGAGTAAATATCACATGAGATTTGTACTTTAATATAATGGAACGTCTTTTTTTCTTAAGGATAGAATAAAGAATTTTTTTGGAACATAAGGAATACTTTATTATGATTCAAGACATAAAAAACTTAGCAATTTTGAAACGAATGGGTGGAAAAATTGGTCAAGCGGTCATTATAACTATAAATAAAATTTATCGAAGATTAAAATTGTTTGAATTTATAGGGAGTGAAATAATAGTCGTTGATTGAGACGAAGCTCGTCCTAGCCTGGTCCGAGCGGCTCAGGTTGAGTTGATCGTCTTAAGTTGAGTCGTTCGATTCAACTTGAGACGCGTATGGAAAACCCTCAGATTTAAGGGATTGTCAATCCACTTTAATGGTTTACTCATCCTATTGTGGAGGCATAATTGGCATTTTATCCAATTTTCTAATCCCCCTAGAGTTGCTCTAATTAAAAGCAGCAATCTTATTCATATTTATCTAATTTTTTGTTTTTATTTTTCCTCTCTCATCTTCATCCTCTTTGTATCAATGTTTTTATTTCTATCTTTCCCATTTAGGATTAGTTTGTTAATACCAAACCTTACTTATAAACCTTTTTGGTTTTTGAAAATTGATTTTTATTTTGTTCATTTTGAATACATTTTGATTATTCAAATGTTATACTTTGAAATATATAGTATCTCATGTGATAAGTATGATTCTTGTTCTGTCACATATATCTGTAGCGAAACAAAAACTAGTTATTGATTATTAGTCGTCAAATGATATTAATATTGTTCAAGGAAATAATTTGGTAGAACAAGTTAATTAGATCGCAAAAGACCAATATGAACCACTTGTAGCCACATTCTTACACTAGAGATCATTATGCTGCTCTTATTCATGTATTATACGAGCATCATAATACATACATTAACTGATCAGAAAATACTGTCGGAAAATAAAAAATTAGATGTTCTAACAACTATGTACACTAATTCAGAAAGCAATACATACATCAAGTGAACTTCCCCCTATATGCCAACTGGATCGGAAAGTCTATTTGTGCATGTTTTCACAAAATTTCCGTTTAACTTTTTTTATATATATCATCTGTGTGTATATAATATTTTTTATTTTTTTCTTACCATTTCTCCATAACCACGATTATGAAAAATACATGTTTTTTTGTACGTGTACAAAGAAGGAGACATCCTTACCATTCAAATTGTATTTGCTGATTTGGTGGACACGACAGTGTCCACAGGAACTCAGTTGGTGATAGAGGTGTTCGATACAATTGATGGAAGATGCTAGTCCGGCCTTTGTATCTTGAAGCTGCGGTGGAATGCTTGATTGATATCCATATACTTCTTTGTTTTTCGGCTTGATCCATAACTTGCAATTAAGTCTTTAGCTTTGATTGAGTCTTGTATTATAATCCAGTCTCGGGCCTTGAAGGACTAGTGCTAATAGTGCTATTACAAAGGTTACAAAAAACTGAAATAAAGGTACACTAGGAATTACAAACTTAACTAGATTAAACTAAGGTAATGAAAAGTATAAAAAAGAATACAAATTCGCTTGAACCTAAACTATTACACCTGTAAAATAGAACTTCTAAGCTGATTATTATAATTGGTAGGAGCTAAATCAAGAAACAAACAGAAAGAACCTTAACTATTACACCTGTAAAATAGGTAAGTTACAAAAGAAAGGTGGTATCTACCGGCCCAAAAGATGTATCATGCTGTAAAGAGGTTGTATTGTTGATTGTGGTATTTAGAACTTGGGATCTGCAATACAGTTCTCAATTCTGGTCTTTGGTGAGGATGTTGCTGGATCGTTGTGTTGTTGTTACTGGGAAAGTTGGACACTACTAGTATAAATGAAACCCATATCTTTTGATGCCTTCAAATTTCCCAGATTGTTTAAAGTTTTCACAATAAGTAGGTTTAAAATTTATTGTATTAATGACCAAGTCATAAGAATCTTCCCTGATTCCTATAGATGCATCATTAAATGTCACCCATAATAGCTCATGCCTCTTGCAATAAACTCTAACTAATTTCTGGTAAATTTCAAATCTAATCAAGAAAATTGATACCCTTATCTTCTAGCATACAACCCTACACTAGTCTTCCATACAACAAACTTCTAAACAACAATCAAGGCGCAATTGATCTTGAGAAGAATTACATAAGAAGAATTAAAAAAACCCATTAACTAAATAATTCTGCTCCCAAGTAGGTGCAGAACCCACACGGGACGGAGAGATATTAGGATGAATAAAGCGCCTTACAGGATCCATAGAAATGGAAAATTCGAGGTAATTAGTGGGTTGAATAGGGAAAACACCATTCCAATAATTGTGTATGGTGTTCAGGTATTGAGATGAAGGCTTGATAAGGCGTTTTTTACATAGCTTCAGAAAACCAAAGAAGAAGCTAACAAAGTAAGAGAAAAGATAAAGAAGACAAAAGCATGGCTTAGGGTTTATAAACTTTTGAGGTTATAATAGGTTACAGTAAGCAGTAGAATCCAAAGATTGTAATTGAGGAATCAGGTGAACAAAAGGGGTTTTGCATCAAATCAGAGAGAGAAGATTTGCGTCATGAATGGGTTGATGAAGTAACAATCTGTTAATCACTAACATATATGAAATCCTACCTAAAACCAGAAAATGAATCCTACAGCGACAACATGAGAATGACCTAAATGTTCAAAGTAGAGCAACTTACGGCTTGGAAGGGAGATGTGGAATCACTAATTAGCATCGCCCTTATTTTCAAAACTGATGAGAATGAAAATCCATAAGAACTTGAAATTACCAGCAGCGTCTAAGTTGAGCCAAAATTAGAGACCATCGTTACAACTATACCACAATCGAATATACAAAATATATTACATATTTGAAGGGCCGGTGGATATGAGATCTATCCAAGAAAAGAGGAAAAAAATCATTGTTTCAGATGAAGGTTAGGGTTTGCAGGGGGGAAGAAATCCCAAAAATTTTGGTTTCTCAATGGAAAAGCGAAAAAGGTTTTTTTTTCCTGGCGAATTTGAGGCGACCAAAAACTAATTAGGGGCGACTAATAAAACAAAATAAGGTCATTTTCAAGTAATCTCAATACATCTTTTATCCATATATTTTTTATAATGGCTAATCTACCCTTGCTTAATTAGTGTTAATTTTGATTAATTAATTAATTAATTTGGTTATAGTTAATGTTAGAAAATTATTTGAGTTAGTTTTGGAAGAGAAATCGAGAGTGTTTTAGATTGATTTTTCGAGTTATAGTTTTGTACAATCAGTAGGCTCGTGATTTTTGTTCCTACCGATTGTACAATCAGTAGTTTAATGGAGTACTTACACTACCGATTATAGGTGTCGCCCCAAATTGAATTTCTCAAAACCTTCCAAAATTTCTAACTCTTCATCTTTCACAATCTGTAGTAATTGAATATTTATATCTACCGATTGTAGCCAGAATTGAACTAAACTTTAAAATTTTAAACTTTGTAATCGGTAGTTTAATGATCAACTTAACCTACCGATTATACTTGTTTTTTTGTCCAGGACTTTTCTTGCAATAACCGGTAGTTAGTGAACATAAATAACTACTGATTGTGGATAATCGGTAGCACGTGAATTTAATAACTACCGATTGTATGTAATTGGTAGTTTAGAAACATAGTTATCTACCGAATATGCCGATTTTACTTGACATCTAACTTCGTAATACTATTTCAACATCCGAAGAAAAAATTGTTCAAATAAACTTACTACATATTGTTCATTAAACTTGTTCAAAAAAACTAAAAACATCCGAACAAAACGAAAAAAAATATATCATAGAAATTCTCATAAAATTCTTCCACTCCTTGTTACTCTCGACTTGGTCCTAGTTTCTACCTGCTTTTTCTTCTTCTTCTCATTCCCCTTAGGATCAGCCTGAAGTGGACCTATGTACTCTCCAGCTTCATTGTAGTATGGGTTTATACCTGAGAAGTCTTTATCCCTGATAAAGAGTCGAGGATCAAAAACATATATATCTACCTCGGAATCGGTTGACGAATTGATTTCAATGGTTTTGAACTCCTCTATCACCATCTTTTCCTTCCCTTCTTTGAGTGTTTAGGTAAATATTTTGGAGACATTTTCAAAGGAGAATGAGAGTAAAGGGAGTAGAAGAATTAGTAGAGGAAAAGAAATGGAAAAAGAGGTTGTTTTAGTTGAGAATAGGTTGATCCATTAATCTATATGGTTATTTCTTCGAAGTTGGAGAGTTAAAATGTATTGGAGGTGCATAAATGAGAAGAGGTCACCCTCCTTATATAGATTAGAGTCTTAACGGCTCTTTTTTTCAAAAAAAAAAGCCGTTGAGGCCCGGTGTAACAAGAGTGTACAGAAAATATATACACTAAGTTCAAACTAATATTAACAATCGGTAGTTAGTGAACATAAAAAACTACCCATTGAGGATAATCGTTAGCATGGGAATTTAATAACTACTGATTGTACGTAATCGGTAGTTTAGGAACATTATTGTCTACCGATTATGCCGATTTTACTTAACATCTAACTTCGTAATACTATTTCAACATTCGAAGAAAAACTTGTTCAAATAAACTTACTACATATTGTTCATTAAACCTGTCGTTTTACACTATTATTATATTATTTATTATTTTACATTGTCTTGGAAAATTCCTTTCTGCTTTAACGGCGTTGACGAACCTTAAACGGGTTGAATCTGTCCATCACCTTAATGATATTGAAATGAGCTTCGTAACTGTAATTTGATCGTTTCCATCGTCGCCATTCCTCGAGAGATCTCGCTATAACTTTATCATTAGTTTCACCCCTCAAACGATATCGATTGACAAGATAAGTTAAATTCACAAATGGATCAACTTCTCTGCCTATAGAATGAAATCGACAAAAAAGATCAGCTTTATTACGGTAATTGGGGTTCCCGGTGTCAACACAAAAATGTTCGATTACACTATCCAGATAACTCATACTCATTACACCATTTTGCATACGTTCTTCTCCTCGCTTCGGATAGAATTGCACATAGTGCCTACATAACGATAAATCTTCCTCTACCGTGAACGGTTGAGCCATTTATTTCTTCGATGTTGGAGAGTTAAAATGTATTGGAGGTTTATAAATGAGAATAGGTCACCCTCTTTATATAGATTAGAGACTTAACGGCTCTTTTTTTCAAAAAAAAAAAAAAAAACTGTTGAGGGCTGGTGTAACAAGAGTGTACAGAAAATATGTACACTAAGTTCGAACTAATATTAACAATCAGAGGTTTTGGGATCACCATTACCTACCGATTCTAATAAGTAGCCCAAATTGGATATCAAAAATTTTTAAAAAATTTCAACATTTTGTACAAGCATAATCGGTAGTTTAAGAAATTCTTAAACTACCGATTATCATAAAAAAGTGGCCAGGAACAGGCAGTTTCTGGGGTAAATACAATCGGTAGATATTTATCTACCAATTGTATTAAGCTAACACAATCGGTAGTTTGTTATCTACCGATTGTTGATGAATATACACAATCGGTAGTTGTTTCAAACCACTTAACTATCGATTATAATGTAAAATTTGAAGAAAATAATTTGTTAAAAATAAATCGATTGCAATTCATCTGATAACTCACAATAAGAAATTAAATCGTTTCAAATGTTAGACATTAAAACAAGTAATGTTAAACACTATAGTAATATCCATCAAGTTAACAACCACAATCTAATTTCTAACTCTTTTGGTTTTGGTACGAGGAGCACGGGCACAGGGGATAACATTCTTTCAGCATCAGCGGCATTGGCTTCACCCTCAGGGACATTTGCTTCAGGAGCAGCACTCGTTTGACCGCGAGATCTTTTACTGTGCTTTGATGTTACCCTCTTCGGCTTATTCGCATATTTCTCTCCAAACTTGATAGCATAGTCTTCATTATCGATGTTGTCAATGAGGTCTTTATGCTCACTCGTTGGAGGTAATCCCGTATTGATGCACCCAGCTATCTTCTTCGAAAAAAATGCTAACCTTTTTTTTCTATTTTTAGGCAATAACAATCAAACGATTATTATCTAAAATATTGACTCGTAATACTAAAATCAAAAGGAAATAACACTACGTACCAGCCTTTCATAGCCCGAGTGTTTGTCTTTAATGATGCACCTATATTCGGGCACCCTGGTGCTCTTCCCTTTATCTTCACGGATCAAGTGAAGATGAGAATGCTCCCGGTACCATACCATATAGCCAGGATCTGCTTCATCAGCTCGGGTGACAGGTCTCCCCTCGTTGATCATAGATTGCATCATGTTGTCCCAATGTTCAACCTATGGGTTACCAGAGTAAACAATTGTGATCGAGTCCTTACCACAAACACAATTCTCCACGTCCAGCTCGAACCTTCCCCTGAAACGACTCCAAGGTTCTTCTTGGACAAAACCTAGTTGACGCATCACCCTTGTGGCATTGTACATTACATATCCAGTTGGATGCCACAAGGGTCCATAGTAGAACGCCAACTCAGACCTCTGCGCTGTATGCCCATTATCTCGGTCTTCACTGTAAGGATCAAAGCATACATCTTTGGACGCCGTGGAGTCTAACTTCCTCCTCAAAGAAATCAACTCCTTCTCCTTGATCCTTGAACGGTTGCCCTCAAAGATGTATTTTGTGCCTCGGGGTGTGCCATTCTCCCATGTCGGGTTCTCTCTGGCCAACTCGAGGGACGGGAAGTGGTCATAGATCCACGTCAGTGTACATATCAAACCAAGTATGAGAAAATTGATTCTTAAAAGAGGAAAAAATAAATAACAATGAAACCATCAATGGAGTTACCAAAATACCTGTAGTAAGCTCACGTTCCCGGCTATTTGGCTAGTCTGTTCCCTGGATGCCTTTCTCATCTCTTCCATCAAGAACGCAAGACATGCGATGCCCCATGAATAGTCTTGAACTTTGTGGAGGGGATGCAAAAGTTGTAATAGGTTGGCGTCGACCCTGTTGCCACTAGCATTGGAGAAAATTACACATCCTAAAACACAGAGAAGATATGCAGTGGCTGCAGCATTGACCTGGTCATCGCTAAACTCTGGGTTCAGCTCTTCCTTAGCCTTGATGCCTCTAAACATTTTCATCAGTTGCACCATGCTGAATTTCCTGGTTTTGTAAGAAGCGCACGTGCCGAACTCTACATCGGAAGTCGCTCGGTCCCAACCAAAGCACCTCTCAGTGTAAACATAAAGCTGGTCCCAGCTTAACTGCTTCACATAATCAAACTTCATCGCCGTACCATGGTCAGTGAGAGCTAGAATCTGCACTACATCATCGGGGTGATGGTCATCTCTCCCCACGGCATGTGGAAGGTATCGGTCTCAGGTTACAGCCTCTCCATGAAGGCCGATATCGATACCCGGTCGTGAGGTAACATGGAATTTTCGGCAGCTGTAGATAGCCCCGATTGCAGTATAATTTGCTGGAACCGTTGACACTCACCTTCCAACGGCCAAGCGTTCATCTTTGTTGGTGCAGCCGTAGGTTTGAGTAGACGGACCGCATTAGAATGGTCCTAATATACACGACGGATTAAAAAACAATTAGAATAACAGTTAACACTTCTACGAATAAAAAGATAATATGTTAATAATGGTGTTTTATAATTATTACCTCAGTAGAGTAGATTTCTTTGGCCCAAGAATCCTTGTACCCAAATAATAGATCTCCTCCATCTCTTGGGATGCCAGGGATTTGGCCTTCTTGAAGATCCTTCATCTTCAAAGAGTCGGGGACCTTGTGTCCTCCTTTCTTCCTAGCTTGCTTCTTTGTACCACTTTCTTCTTCTTGTCTACCACTTGGTCCTCCTTCTTCAAAGTATCTATCTTGTGGAGCACTTGGTCCTCCTTTTTCATTTCTACTTCTTGGAACACTTGGTAGAGTTCCTTCGGTTCTAACAATTCCGCTAGCGCTCTTTTGTCTACTTGCACTAGCGGTAACCTTCTTCCCCCCTTCACGACGAGGCCCCGATAGAATAGTATCGTGGCCTTGCTTGGATCGCCTTTCCCTTCTTTGATACAATCGGTAGACAAAGTGCATTGAACTCAATATATTGTTAACAATCGGTAGTAAAAAAAACAACGTATCTACCGATTGCACAATCGGTAGCTCGGGCTCTACATTATCTACCGATTTTGTATAAAAAATGGGACACAAAAGTATGTGGACACACGTAAAATCAGTAGTTACATAAAAAATGTAACTACCGTTATGTGTAAATTTGGGTCCAGTAATACAATCGGTAGTTTATGTATAAATCTAAATACCGATTGTGATCGATGTTTTTGAGGATCACTAACTTGCACAATCATAAGTTTAACCCTATACGAAACTAACGATTATCACTAAATTTTGGTCCAGTAGAACAATCGGTAGTTTATAA
>JAJJMC010001889.1:395611-469930 GCA_023531435.1 Papaver californicum | reverse complement strand
AGTAGAACAATCGGTAGTTTATAACCTAAACATAACTACCGATTGTGCATGATGTTCATGAGCAGTGAAGAACACTAACATAATCGGTAGTTTAATACAACCACGAAACTACCGATTGTGAAATCTAACCTAAAACCCTTGATATTCTAGTGACTAATTCATTCGATTGAATCAATATAAACACAAATAATGATAAACCCTTACCTTATTGGAGCCATTACAAAGTTCTGGAGAGTCTGATTGTCGGAGTTGGTCTCCTTTTCTAGATCATCCTCTTCGCGTTCTTCATGTTGTTCTTCAACAATCTCTCGATCTCTTATTCTTGTAGCAACATCCGGCCACCTTGTATTAGGAGGTTGACGATTTGTTTTCTTTTGTCGAACCATCTTTAGATTGTAATAACGACGATGAATTGGTTTATGATTATACGATGAATTGGTTTACGATTAATTGGTTGAAGATGAATTTGATATGCCACAATCGGTTGTTTGAAGTGGATAGAAGAAGAAGAGAAAACAGAAATTGGAAATCGGTAGTTTGAAGTGGGTAGTGTGAAATATGTTTAGGTTTTATTAGTAAAAGGTTTTTTGGTAATTATTTGATTAGTGAAAGGGTATTTTAGTATTTTCACATACTCCTAGGTTACCCCTTAGCCACGCCCATGGGATTGGGTTAAAAAAGTCGCCCCTAATTAGTTTTTGGTCGCCCTCAATTTAGGAATTATTTTCTTTATCAAGCCAATTTTTTTGGTCGCCCTTGATTAGTGAAAGGTTATCTCTCTCCAAAAGTTGAATTGTTTTCTTTATCAAACCAATTTTTTTCCATATATACTCAATCTAAAATGGGTATTATTTTACAATCGGCAGATGAAATTCATTTTACCCACCAATTGTTTTACAATCATCATATAAAATGATTTTAACATGTTGATTTTGTTTTATATACATCTTTGAAAATCATATTTATTCTAGAATCGCATATATTCTTCATCGTATTCGCTTATTCTAAGTTTATGTTCTCCATTCACGAAGAACAACAAACACAATTGATATGGGAGTCACTTAGTACCTGCTGATTCTAGTTGATATTTTTCATTCACTTTGAAATCAAGACAATCGACAAGTATTAAGTGTACTTGTCGATTTACAATGAAGCAATTGCAAAAGTTTCTTGTTAATTTTTTTGGCTAGAAATCAGCAGGTATAGATTTTTCATAGCCGTCGATCTGGCTCATTAAACTAATTTTAAAAATAAAATAATAATAAAAATAAAGAAACAAAAAAATAATTATATTAATAATAACTAAATTAATCTAACAACTAATATAATTAATTAACTCTAATTAATCACGTACGTATTAGCCATTAATAAAATATGTGGATATGGGGTTTTATTTTACTTCAAAAGGACCTTTCTTTGTTTTTTCTTGTAGGCCTCAATTTGTTTTTGTAGGCTTTAATCGTGCCACGAATAAATTTCAATGCTTTGTTAGAGAAATTGGCAAGAATCTCTAATTAAACTTAGCAATTGTTGTAATCGTCATACAGATGAAAGAAGCAACGTTGATGGAGGGAGATTTATGATTAATAAATCTATTATTTTATTACTATTATTTATATTTTATTAATGTTATTTTTTTGTAGAAAAATAATTAATTTTCGGATTTATTATTTAGGGTAATTTTAGAAGAGTCTAGAAATTAATCTATTTTAAGAGTTTTAGTAAGTTAGGAAAGTTGCCTAAAGGTAGTAGATACCTTGGGAAACAAGTTTATAGGTTTTTGATAAGTTTAGGATTTTTTAGTATGAGTTATCTATATAATGAGCTCCAAAACGAAAATGAAGGGAGTTTTTGATTAATTAAAATTGTTTTATTTTCATTAAACTTGTTGAGTTTATTGATTTTGATTTTTATTCATAGTTGGGTTTACCCCAAAGTCTGAACAGTAATCTCATATCTAGTCGTTATTCGTAGTGAATTAACGAATCACAGATAACCCCGTAGATTTTAGGATATTTCTTTGAAGATCAACTAATTTCTATCGATTTCTACCCATTCTACCAGTTACGTTTCAACGATTATATTCCGCTGCGATTATTATCATCTTTACACGCTTCCAATCTGCATCAGTTGGTTACCACAACAAAGTTTTATTCTAGGGTTAATAAGATGTTACTAAGACGAGTATTCAGGGTTAATAAATTGTCACCAAGACGACACCGATAAGATGTGAATATCTTATCAAATCAAAGAAGGAGATTCTGGAAGTCATAGAATGTTATTTGAAGAAGTCACTAAAATCTCGATCTAAACCATGCTCGCTTATAGAAGAAAATAATAGTGCAGATAGCGACGTCGAAGACTTGTTTTTCCGTCATGATAATGATGCACAAAATCAAGTTATTGTTGAGAGATATACAACTCCGATCTTTGATAAATATCCCGATGATAATGAGGATATGAAATTTTCTTCTCAAAAAGGCGAAGAACATCATGTTTCTGACAAAGAAAAACAGTCCCAAGAAGTTTCACATGATTTAATAGAGTTTCATGGTGAGTCATCTAATCCTGATAAACTTATTGGTTCAGAAATTCCTGATATTGATGAGTTGTCTTTGCCCGAGACTAAGCTAGTTGTTGATTATTGTGATACGCAAATGGTCTCTCATATCTACCATAACAAGAGAGAATTTGTTTAATAAACTTATGAAGATCCGTTTTGGGATTCCATCATATCTGATGCTTCTATACAGTGCATAAATTATTTTTTTACAACATCAATTCATGTGTATGAAGATTGTCATCAACGAGTTGCACATGCAGAACATGGTACCGGCAAGATTCGAGGACGAATCTTCTCCAACACCGGTAGACTGATGGAGGGAGATTTATGGAAAATAAATCCATTATTTTATTATTATTATTTATATTTTATTAACGTTATTTTTTTGTAGAAAAATAATTAATTTTCGGATTTATTATTTAGGGTAATTTTAGAAGAGTCTAGAAGTTTATTTTAAGAGTTTTAGTAAGTTAGGAAAGTTGTCTAAAGGTAGTAGATACCTTGGGAAACAAGTTTATAGGTTTTTGATAAGTTTAGGATTTGTTTAGTATGAGTTATCTATATAAGGAGCTCCAAAAACGAAAATTAAGGGATTTTTTGATTATTTAAAATTATTTTATTTTCATTAAACTTGTTGAGTTTATTGATTTTGATTTTCATTCATAATTGGGTTTACCCCGAAGTCTGAATACTAATCTCATACCTATAGTCGTTATTCGTAGTGATTAACGAAGCCTAGATAACCCCGTAGATTTTAGGATATTTCTTTGAAGATCAACTAATTTCTAGTGATTTTTCTACCCATTCTACCGGTTACTTTTCAACGATTCTATTCGGCTGCGATTATTATCATCTTTACACGCTTCCGATCTGCATCAAATTCCATGGACAAAGAGCCTTAAACTGCATAGTAAACTCTTTGGAAGAAAACAATACTCTTGGAGCTTTAGCGGAAATCAAATGGCATCATCAACTCAAGAGAAGAATCTGCAACATGGAATGAAAAGAAATCCCTAAATTACTTAGAATTATTAATTAAAATACGGTTACGGTAAGAAACCCATAAGTTTATCTTTCTTTAAGAATTAATTTATGTTTGGAGATTGTTTAGTTATAAGAATTTGTTTTAGATTCCTAGTTATAAAATTTCTTCCTTTTAGGATTTTTTTCCTTAATTCAATGAGTTCAATGGCCTATATAAGGAGGTCTAGTGTTATTAATTTTCTTATGAATGAGAATTATAAGTTTGTTCTGAATGTTATGTGTTCTTTAAAGTCTACTATGTTGGTCGTGGGTAAGAACTATTAAGTTCTTATCAATATGTATCAGAGCGGGCCTTTCCTGTAATGAGAAAAACCCAAAAACAAAAACAAGCAATAATGGAAAACCTATTGGGTGAGCTAAGGGAGAAGATGGCTTAGATGACATAATTGAGAGAATCGGTCATCTTGTGGAAAGTAAAACAGTCGGGAATAATGAGAGAGATAAGCAATCGAAGAGTCTACGGGAGCGGTTATACTTTTCCAAGTTTGATGTATATGATGTGGAAGGTTGGCTCTTTAAAGTTGCGCAATACTTTGAGTATTATGAAACACATGTAAATCAGAAAATCAAGTTGGCAACATGTAATTTGGATGGAAAAGCTTTACAATGGTATAAGTGGTTGAAGAGAACTAAATATGTAGATACTGAAGCAGAATTTTAGAAAGCGATTATTAGTCGTTTTGGTATTACTTCGTATGAGGATGCAGAGGCCAAACTTGCCAAAATTAAGCACTCAGGTTCATATGTTGAATATTGTGAAGAATTTGAACGATTATCAAATTTGGTAGATAATTTGCCTGAAAAAAAATTGGCGAGTTGTTTTCTAAGTAGATTAAAGGGCGATATGAGACTAGAAACTCAATACCACACTCATATTAATTTACATAATGCAATGGCAATTGGAAGGTTACAAGGTGAAAAGGTAACATTGTGAAGAAAATCATATAGAATAGTAACAAGGACACCCAATATTGTTAATACTAGTAGACCCTTAAATTCTAGACCCCCTATTTCAACTTTAAAACCCACAACAGAAACTCCAATTGTTAGAAGGTTAACTCAGGCCGAGGCTGAAGAAAGAAGAAAGCAACAATTATGTTATAACTATGATTAAAGTGGCGCCGCGGTCATCGTTGTAAAATTCAAACATTGTTCCTAATCAATAGATACGACGATCATGACGAAGATGAAGTTGTTATAGAGGAAGAACCTGAAAAAGAAACATTCGAGATTTCTATACATGCGTTGGATGGATCACTGACTCCACAAACCATACGGGTACAAGGAAAAATTAAGAAGGCACAAGTTACAATGCTTATCAATTCTGGAAGTACTAATCATTTTGTTGATGCTTGGATACCTAAAAGAATGGAATTAAGATAATTAATGATGAAACTTTTGAGGTTGTGGTTGATACGCTAATAATGCATATTTCTAGATTATTTCATATGTGTTTATCACATCTCAAGTGCTTTAATGTCTTATTTTAAGTCAAATTATACATTTTGCATGTCGAGGTATCAATAATCTTATTTATTGTAAATATTGATATTTTGTATTTGTTTTATATTTGTAGGATTAATAAAGATGGGGAGGTCCATAAAGTGAGCAGGTGACTGTGATTAGAGTGGTTGAGGTAGGGAAAGTGGAAATGTTTGTACCAAATGGTGGCCAAGAAGTGGAACGCAAAATAATGGGACAAACTGTAAAACCAAGTGTTGCTCATGTTTTAGACCAAAAGGAGGACCAAACAATTTATCTCTTATTCCTACGTAGGTAATCCCGTCCAACACCCTAGTGCATCCTTTAATGCTCTTTACCAAATTCCAAGATCAGAAACATTTCATTTCCTTCTCTCTTACACCACCGACCACATTATCCTTCTCATTTCAACTTCTTTGTAAACCCATACCCCTTTCTACTGCATCTATCAAACCACCACCGACCTACCTTTCTTCTTCCCTATTTCACACTCTAGTACGTATGTTATTTCCACCCTCACTGTCGTATCTTGGTTAGCTATTTATTTAAAACTACAACTAGTTTATATGTCTATGAAAATTGAATGGAGATGAAAGATATAGATAAATCTCAGAAGATGTTGAGACATCAAGGATTTAATTGCAGTAAGCTATAGAAGAAAGGGGTTGTATATTTTTCTTGTAAGTGGTAGTTTGTGTTCAATCCCCAATTTTCTGATTGTACTTTACTAAAAACAGGGATTGATTTGTGGGAGAAATTTTGTATAAATGGGAGATGCATTTGTGAATGGAAGGCAAGCCCCAAGTAGACGATGCAAGTTTTAGTAGTTTAGGTTTATTTACTTTCAGAATTTTTATTATCATGTTTTAGTTTATATTGTTAAAGTCTACGGGCATCCAACTCAAAACCAATTGGCAATGAGTGGAGTGGCCCTTTCATATTATATTTTAAGTTTATTATAGGGATATTAGCAATGTGGGACTATTATCCTTCACACGCCCCCTCACGTGTAGGGCACTCTCTGTGGGCCTCTAACACGTGAACATTATATGTACGGGTAGCCGTTGGGCTTACTCTCGTACGGGTCTGGCTCTGATACCATGTTAAAGTTTGCGGGCATCCAACTCAAAACCAATTGGCAATTAGTGGAGTGGCCCTTCCATATTATATTTTAAGTTTATTATAGGGATATTAGCAATGTGGGAATATTATCCTTCACATATATCTAGGGATGAGATGAAGCTCTTAATCTAATATCAGATGATCTTGGTTATGAATTTTTTCTTTTTGCGCTTAATTGCTTAAGGAGTGGCTTAATCTTTGAGCCTCGGTGTAGAAATTTCACCTTGTATGTCATGCATCCTAGGTCGTTATAGTATTTACATGTTGATGTTTAACCCATATTTGGTCAAATTAGTCTGTGATTAGTTGTGTCATAACAAGACAACTAATGCTAAGGATTGATACCTTAGTTGTGATTAAACTACCCATAGTCATATCACCTTGAATACACAAAAGACTTGCATCTTTACCGATGTTCGTTAAAAAGACAACAATAATTTCAATAAATGAATTATCTAGTGTAGGTTAAGCGGTGGATTCAACTGTCCTAGTGTCTCTCAATTTCCATATTGTCGTCAACCGACAAAACCAATTTCTTCTAAATGAGTACTAGAAGTAGACCTTAGAATTTAACGTCGTATAGTTTCAACTCCCCGTAGGATCGACCCGTATTTACCATTTTTTACATTGTAGACACCGTGCGTTTGCGGTTATTTTTATAATAGGTTTTTAGTCCTACCAGTGGTAGCTAATGGGGCTAGAATGACTTGTGAAGGAAGATGCTTTATGGGTTCAAAGGAATTTTTTATGTATTGTAACTTGGAGGATGCGATGTAGTTTTGAGAGTCCAATGTTGGAAACATTAGGTCCCATATCTTGGGATTTTAAACATTTAACCATGGATTTTAAGATAGCTGGTGAATATATTCGACTAGAAGGAGACAAGAAAAATAAAGTAAGGATAACCAACGGCCATAGCATACATCGACTCTTAAAGAAGGGATCATCTGGTTTTTTTTGACAAATTAGTCAATGTTTGGAAGATTAACTTAATCAAGAAATACCCGTGGAGATACAAATATTGATCAAAGAGTTTGGTGAGGTTTTCTCAATACCCACAATGCTACCACCTGAGAAAATCCATGATCATCATATAACGCCGCAAACCGGGAGTGCTCCAATCGATGTACGACCTTACAGGTACGCATATTACAAGAAAGGTGAGATTGAATAGATTGTTAAACAGTTGGCGAACTCAGAATTAGTTAGGCCTATTGGAATTTCAGGTCCTTAACCTCTATGCTTTAGTACCAAACTTCATATAAAGATAATAACATTTTGAAATCATACTTGAACCTAGTATTAGCGTACTCAATATTACACATAAAAAAAAACCATACATAGCAAGAACACTACATATAGTACACACCCAAATTAGATTGAACAATAAGGAAATTGAACAAGCACAACACTAAGTCACTATTAAGTTTTATAACTTATATCAACTTCTAATTCTTCATATTAATTCATGATGGATGAAAACAAATTTTCTTTACAAAACACATGAGGCTAGAAGTGATTCCTAGTCATGCTTCCCACATGTCATTCCAACCTTTCCACCATGAGTTGGAAGGCACCTCATGGCTACATATGACATGTCAAGCTAAAGGACATGTCAAGCTAGTTTTCAACTTTATCTAGAATTTACCTTAAGATAATCATTGGTGCATGATTAAACCATAAATATGTCATTAAACAAACCTTAAATACGGATTACGACTAATCCTACTTAACTTAATCTAAATAATATTACCTTAACTATATTGAGATTTGTTGCGCAAAACACAAAATGCTAACATCTTCCACTTGTTTAAGCAACAAAAACAAATTTTATGCTAGTCGCACACTCAAGTTAAATGGTACGCTAGACTTCAACTATAGAGACCTATACGCCACATTTAAGATGTGTAAGCCATTTCTATAATCAGAAAACTAGACGTCCCATTTTTCTCAAGTAAATCATTTTCATTTTCAAAACAGAAAACATTTCATTGGCTTAACTTTATGCCAAAAACAAGTTGTACTTTAAACTTTATTTGGCTTAGCCTTATGCCAAAAACTGAATTGCACTTGCAACTTTATTGGCTTAACTTTATACCATACAATTAGCACAACATATGCTCTTACGCCACCCGCATGATCTCCTTAATGATATCCCTATTGTCTTGCTCGAAATACGCACTATGCTCGTATTCTAATGAGAACAAGAACTTTAGGACATTTATGATATCGAATTGAGATCTATTATGTCTCATACCAGAGACTACTTTATGACCATATAAACCTAACAAGAATAAACATGATGATAAGACCACAATCATCACACTCCCACTGAATTTCAGATTCAATCATAACACATAATAGACATACTTTGTCTCATACCAGAGAGTACTTTATTAGCATATAAACCTTACAAAAATCAATGAATGATGATAAACAAGTTATAAACATCACTCCCATTGATTTCAGATTCACACAATATGCTTATTATAATTATACAAACAACCCACATAGATAGCAATACCAATAAGCAAAAAAATAAAATATCTTAAACTCAAAACAAGACTTCGTATCATCGCAAATCACCTTTGAGCAGAAAATACGACATACATGAGTCTTAACAAGTTTAAGACCAAATTCTTAAATGAAAAACCATTCACCCATATGAGACTTGATTCACATTAAATTTTATAAATACAAACCATCTTTGGGAAGATTCGTATTTATAATCTCTGAATGAATCAAACAAACCATCACAATCACATAATTCTCATTAAAACAATTCCACATACTCTCAAATTATCACTTTGGCAATACTTAGTCGAGTAATGAGAGCTACAGATTGTACAAGTTACAATTTTTAAAACTGAAAAATTCAGACTTTATACTTACAACAAAACTGCCATCTTGAGAATTTCAAATCTGCCGCAGATGTGAACAAACCTTGACTGTGATACATGAGTATTCTAAAACTGCTTCAATACTTGCTAAACTGACTTTTCAATCCCACAACATCAAGCACGAAGTACCAAATTACAATATATGAGAAGAAATACTACTTTAGAAGGAAAATAAATCCAAAACATCAATCTTACAACCACTCTAGCTGCTGAATATGTAATAACTAGGTGAAATAGAAGTTGAATGTTTGAATTTCAGCTCTTTAACCTCTATGCTTTAGTACCAAAGTTCATATAAAGATAATAACATGTTGAAATCATACTTGAACCTAGTATTAGCATACTCAACATTACACATAAACAACACCATACATAGCAAGAACACTAAATATAGTACACACCCAAATCAGATTGAACAATAAGAAAATAGAACAAACACAACACTAAGTCACTTTTAAGTTTCATGACTTATCATCAACTTTTATTTCCTCATATTACTTCATGATGTATGAAAACAAATTTTCTTTACAAAACACATGAGGCTAGAAGTGATTTCTAGTCATGCTTTCCACATGTCATTCCAACCTTTCCATCATGAGTTGGAAGACACCCTACGGCTACATTAGACACCTCATATGACATGTAAAGCTAGTTTTAAACCTTATCTAGCATCAACCTTAAGCTAATCATTGGTGCATGATTAAACCATAAACATGTTACTAAACAAACCTTAATGCGGATTACAACTAATCCGACTTAACTTAATCTAAACAAGATTACCTTAACTATATCGATATTTGCCGCGAAAAATAAAAAATGCTAACAAGGCCAAGTACAAACCTTTTCTCTTCTCCTATTTTGTTAGTTAAGAAAAAAGATGGCACTTGGCGTATGTGTCTTGATTCTAGAGATTTACACCAAACTAGTGTCATGGATAAGTTTCTTATCCCGGTCGTTGATAATTTATTAGATGAATTATGGTGTTTTATTTTTTTCGAAGTTAGATTTAAGATCTGGTTATCATCAAATTATAATGCATGAAGAAGATATCTACTAAACAGCTTTTCGAACCCATGATGGACACTATGAATTTTTGGTGATGTCATTTGGATTAACTAATGCTCCATCAATATTTCAACATCTCATGAATAACGTGTTCATAAATCTATTAAGAAAATTTTTGTTTTGGGTTTCTTTGATGATATTTTGATCTATAGTCATGGTTGGAATACACATTTATTGCACCTTCGTGAATTATTCTTGATATTAGAGAGACATCAACTTAAAGTCAAATTAAGTAAATGTTCTTTTGGTACTGAGAGGGTTGAATATTTGGGTCATATTATATCAAGAGGAGTAGGAAAGTTGATTCTAGCAAGATACAGAATATGTTGGACTGGCCATTACCAAGAAGTCTCAAGGCTTTACGAGGATTCCTAGGTTTGACAAGATATTATAAGAAATTCTTACAAGGTTATGCTAATATTCCAGCTCACTTACAAAACTGCTAAAAAACGTTTTTTATGGAAAGATGAAGCAACAAACGCATTTGATAAATTGAAAAGTGCAATGACATCCACACCCGTGCTAGCATTTCCTAATTTTACAAAGACCTTTTTTATTGAAAGTGATGCTTGTGGAGTGGGAATAGGTACGGTTTTGATCAAGAAGGTAGGTCAATTGCTTTCACAATTACGCCACTTGGACCTCGTCATATGGGTTTTTCAACTTATGAGAAAAGTCGTTAGCAGTGGTTCATTCGGTTACTAAATTTGCGACCTTATCTTATTGGGAGAAAATTTCTTATTCTAGATGACTTACAAAGTTTGAAATATTTTCTGGATGCTAGAGACGTAACACCAACACAACAAAAATGGTTACCAAAATGGTTAGGTTATGACTACGTAATTGAGTACAAGAAGGGAACGTCTAACATGGTTGTTGATGCACTTTCTCGAAAGTTTGAACATGGTGAAATTTTTGGCATAACCTATGTTAGTTGTGCTTGGATGGAAGACCTTATGGATAAACTAAAAATAGACATGTGGATAACATATTTCATTTTTAAAGTGAATCAGCCTTCTTTCAGCAAGAATAACTTTACTATACGGGATGGTTTAGTTTACTATAAAAAACATCAACTCAAAGGAGGAAGGCACTATTTCTAGCTGAGTTTCATGACTCTCCAATTGTTGGTCATGTCGGGTATTTGAAGACAACAAAACGGTTGTCTAAGTTGTTCTATTTGTCTAGAATGCATAAAAAGGTAGAGATTACATTGTTTACTGTGATGTTTGCCAAAGGAATAAGTATAGTACTATTTCTCCAGCAGGATATCTTCAACCATTGCCAATTCCCACTACAGTATGGACAGATATATCTATGGATTTTGTTGAAGGGTTAGCCAAAATTCTAAGTGAAAAACTGTGATTCTTGTAGTGGTAGATCTTCTAAGTAAATATGTTCATTTTCTTGCAATTAAACATCTGCAAACAGCCACAACGGTAGCCCAGAAGTTTTTAGAAACAACTATTAAACTCCATTAATTTCCTCAATATATGGTTTTTGATAGGGATGTCGTGTTTACTAGTAATTTTTGGAAAGAGTTATTTCGCCTACACGATACTCAGTTAAGGATGAGTTCCTCATATTATCCTCAAACTGGCGGCCAAACTGAAGTGGTTAACAGATGCTTGTAAAGTTATTACAGAGTTTTGCTGGAAAAAAGCCCAAAGGACAGTCATCTTGGCTACCATGGGCAGAATATTGGTAAAATACATTTTATCATACTTCAACAAATACTACACCATTTCAGGCTTTGTATGGCATCCTCCACCGGCTTTAGCAACTTATTTACTAGGAGAACCGAAAACCACAACTTTGGATGAGGCGATAACCTAGAGGAATGAAGTTTTATCAATGCTTAAGGACCAACTTCAAGTGGTCCAAAATATAATGAATTTAAGAGCAGATGAAGGGCGCTGCGATGTTGTGTATCAAGTTGGGGATTATGTGTATCTGAAATTGCATCCATATTCACAAAAGTTTAATGTGTAAAGGAAAAACCAAAAATTATCTCCAATATATTTTGGGCCTTATAAGATTTTAGAGCGTATAGGACCTGTGGCTTATAAATTGGACTTGCCTAAGGAGTCAAAGGTACCTTTGCATTTCATGTGTAGTTTATGAAGAAGGCTTTGTTCCCTAACACATATGTTGGTGATGACTTAATGGAAGAAGATGAAGATGATCCATGGTTGAAGTGATCCTTGAATGCAAGGAAAATCTTAAAAGGGGAGGGGGATGCTAAGAATCCCTATATTACTTAGAATCCTTAATTAAAATTAGGGTTAGGGTAAAAAAATCCCCAAGTTTCTTTTGCTTTCAGAATTAATTTATGTTTGGAAATTGTTTAGTTTTAAGAATTTGTTTTAGATTCCTAGTTATAGAAGTAGTTTCCTTTTAGAATTATTTCCTTAATTCAATGAGTTCAATGGCCTATATAAAGAGGTCTAGTGTTATTATTTTTCTTATGAATGAGAATTATAAGTTTGTTCTGAATTTTATGTATTCTTTAATTAATGTCTACTCTGCTTATCGTGGGTAAGAACTATTAAGTTCTTATCAAGATCGAACATAAACACCTGGTGAAGAAATTAAAGTTGAAGTGGAGGTTTCTAGAGAGAGCCACAAACAAACAACTTGATAATAGATGAGAGTATGGAGTTATTTACCTATTTTAGACAATTTAATTGTACTTCCTTAAGGCATAGTTGGCAACCAAGACTAAAAACTCTAGTTAGTTCTTATATATCATCCTCTAGAGATGGTGGCAACAATCTGCTATTTCCTAATTATAATATTTTCACCGAACACCATACTACTCACGTTTTTTCCTTGAGTAGTTAGTTTTGCAACCTACTAGGTTTTTAAGGAAAAAAAAAAGTTAAAAGGCGAAGCTCTCACAGATGCTCCCTTTTAAAAAGTTAAAAAGTTGATGAAGATGAACATTTTTTAAATTTCGCGTGATTTCTTTACGACTCATACTAAAAGCAAATATAATTTAGATTTAGTTGAGCTATAAAAATGATTTGAAATACTTTTGCCAAAATCTTTTACTAAGGCCATCTCGGTCTTGGTAGTTGAATGCATGGGCTATGGATATAAAACGGCAATCTGATAGGGGAAAAAAAGGAGAAGGAGAATATGAAAAGGTTAATTGATGTCAAAGTTCATTGAGCCTTCATTGAGCCTTCACAAATAATTGATGTTTGAAAAGTCTAACAGCACTGTACCTAAGTCTTATATAAGACACAATGCTCATGAATGTTGGAACTGCTAAAAGGATAAAAGTACAAGTTAAAAACCGGTATAGGTTGTAAATTTGGTAGTTGAGAGAATTGAAATCTCGGCAAAAAAAAAAAAGTCAAAATAGTTTGGTAAAATCTAGGTGTGTTAAATAGTTTTTTTAGTTAAGAATCTACCAAAATCTAATGCTCTGGATGTTAATCTTATCGCGGTGAATCCGGTGATGGTTCAACCACGACTCTTTTTGTACTCCGACAGTCCTACCTTTCTCAGGACAGTATCTACTTTCCCTATTCGTAAACAAGTGTTAAAACACTCGTTTTTCATCCCACCACAATCACACAAAAATTAACGTGCAACTAAAAAAGGTGTCAGATTTTCAGCTGAGAATCTGATGATTAAAAACAAAGTAAAATATTAGTTGAGAAAATGAGATTCGGAAGAACATAGAGTAAATCGCCAGATTTAGTCACATCTTTTATTGTTTCCTACGGAACGTGTCTGTCCACTCCGCCCAAATTTCCCTTCTCTTCTCTCTCTCACTACTTGAGAAAAAATATTAACATCAGCCTCCCTCCCTCCCTCCCTCCCTCTGCTTCATTACTTGTTTACTCCCCAATTGTCTCATCCTCCACTCAAATTTATCTCTCTGTGTAATTCACCAACACTCCTTGTCAATGGCTCCAGCTGCAGAAGTTTCAGCAAACCAACAGTTTCAAGGGGATGAAACTAGAGATGGGCAGGAAATCGGCAACAATACTGATGCCTCATACAAAGTAACTGTGGTTGGTAGTGGTAATTGGGGTAGTGTTGCTGCTAAACTCATTGCTTCTAATACTATTATACTTAACTCCTTTCATGGTAATTAAAAACTCAATTCTTATTGCCTTTGATTTCAATGATTATTGATACTTTTTCTAGTTAAATCCAAATACGTGAAAAGCCGTTTCTCAGAACTAATCCAAGAAAATGAAAATTCATTCTTATTCATTGAAAAGTATATATAAGTGGGAACTGAAATCTCACTATTTTGGTGAATCATAATGAAAATTCAGATGAAGTGAAGATGTGGGTGTATGAGGAGACCTTACCGAACGGTGATAAACTCACGGATGTCATTAACCAGACAAATGTAATTACCTCAATTTTCTGATTATAATTATCTGTTCTTATCAAATTTGACATTTACGTTTACTTTGATATTGCGCGCATAACAGGAGAATGTTAAGTATTTACCTGGAATAAAACTAGGGAAAAATGTTGTTGCTGATCCAGACATTGAAAATGCTGGTGAGAATCTTCACTGCATTGCTTGTGAATTATGAAACCTGAGACAGTACTTCTAGTATATAACTTCTCATGGTGAGATTTCTGCAGTTAAGGATGCAAACATGCTGGTTTTTGTGACTCCCCATCAATTCATGGAAGGTATATGCAAGAGACTTGTGGGGAAAATAAAAGAAGCAGGTGTTCAGGCTATATCACTTATCAAAGGTATGGAAGTCAAAAAGGAAGGACCATGCATGATTTCCAGCCTCATCTCTGAAAAACTAGGAGTGAACTGTTGTGTTCTCATGGGAGCAAACATCGCCAATGAGGTAAATACAGAACCAAAAGAGGCGATACCGTTTGCTTTCCCACGAATGAAAGACATAAAACGTGTTATTCTTTTAATGTCTTTCCTGAACTGGATTTGGTTTGGACAATGTAGATTGCTGTGGAGAAGTTAAGCGAAGCAACAGTTGGATACAGAGAGGACAAGGAGGTTGCAGAGAGATGGGTTAAGCTATTTGGGACACCCTATTTCCAAGTATCTGCTGTGAGTATCTCATATTTGCTTTGAACCATCATCATGTCAAAAATTTGCTTTCAACCATCGTCCAACAGATAAATGAATCATATGAAACCACTGATACGTAACAATTTCAAACTGGGGATCCACTTTTTCTGCACAAAACGATTCATAGGCTACCATAAACAACCAACAGCATACATGGACATGGACAAAAGTAATTTCAAGTTTCAAGAGCAAATGTTTTATCTAGTCGCTCAAATGTGCAGGTTCAAGATGTGGAGGGTGTCGAACTATGTGGAACACTGAAAAACGTAGTGGCCATTGGAGCAGGTTTTATAATCTTCACAGTTCCCTTTGCATAGTTTCTTCTGTTGTACGGAAAATCAAGATGCTAATCACTGTTAACAAACCACAAACCAGGTCTTGTTGATGGCTTAGATATGGGGAATAACACGAAGGTATAAAGTAGTACACAGTGGGATTTCAGTCCTGTGCACCAGAACTTTCAGTTGACCCCATTTTTTTGGTTTTGACATACAAAAAATACCAGGCAGCTATTATGAGAATTGGTCTTAGAGAGATGAAAGCGTTCTCAAAGCTCATGTTCCCTTCTGTTAAGGACAGCACCTTCTTCGAAAGCTGTGGGATAGCAGATGTCATCACTACATGCTGTATGAAATCTTCAACTCCTGTTACTTTTCTTGAGCTTCAAAAGTATAGGGGAAATTTCAATAAACACACTAAATTGTTGTTTTCTCCAATGCAGTGGGAGGAAGAAACAGGAGGGTTTCGGAGGCTTTTGCTAGGAATGGTGGAAAAAGGTTCTTCATTTCCTCGCATATAGATATTGATTACATCCTTATTAGGCTTGAACAGATTCATTTTAAAGTACGCTTTCAACATTTGTTAACCAGTGTGGTTTGTCATACATGTTAGGTCTTTTGATGAGCTTGAAGCGGAGTTGTTGCAGGGCCAGAAACTACAGGTAGACATCACTGGCCATAAACAAAGCTAATGCGATATAATTTACTGATTATGCTAGTATCTAAGTTATTTGGCACATATTTGATGTTTTTACAAGGGTGTATCAACTGCTAGAGAAGTGTATGAGGTTCTAAGCCACCGTGGATGGCAAGAACTATTCCCATTGTTCACTACAGTGCATAAGATCTGCATAGGTCTCCTTCCCCCATCTGCCATTGTCGAATATAGTGAGCATACTCCAAACTTCTCACTGGTTGAAGGCTCTGCAGAGCACTACTGACCCTTTCTCATGCATCAACTGAACTCTGATCAAATAGAAGACTGTCGAGCTACAAAACTTTCCGCGGACAGAAGTCTAGATGGGGTTTTGTTGACATGCAACACAAAGTAGAACAGACTTATATGTACTAGTTTAGTGAGTAGTGGCCCTTTTGTAGTGTTTCTTATGCTAGAAGCATCATAGCCTTTTTCTTTATATCTAGTTATCTACTTGTTTTTAAAGACTATGACACTATGACAGCCTAATAATATATCTTATTTCCTGAGTTAACAATCTAACAGTGCAGCCTCATTGTTATTTACCAGGTAGAAATACTAACATTAAAATCATATTATTTGGAATGAGGTATTGAGCCCCAAGAATTCCAACTGACACCTGTAAAACAGCACATTTTCAGATTTAACTACTAAAATCCATGCTAGCAACACCAGAATCATGACACGATTACCCCTACTGCAAAAGGATATTCTTGAGTATTTTCTGCAAAAGGATATTCTTGAGTATTTTCTGCGAAGATTACCGCTAGTGCAAAAGGATATGCTTGAGTATTTTCTGTGAATGTCGATGAAACATTTTACAACAAAAGCAATGTTGCAGGTTGTACAGCAACACAAGAGTATGTTTAGAATGTCAGTTCTATTGTCATCTGTTTACCAGCTGGCCCTAGTTACACATGACATTAACCTTGAAATGATTTATACCCTATCGTTTAAGGGGACGAGAATTCTAACTGGATCGAGCACAGAACCGTATGGAAGGACACAGAAAGAGAGTACAGATTGAACATATAGCACCAATATCACACACTGGATCATCCAAGAACTAATAACACATAAAACTGCAATTAACTGAAGATAACATAATAGTTAACTCATGATACGCCAATCCGCAAGTTTCATGACGCTATTATGTTTTATGAATGTTAATATCAGAGTGGATAATTTCCAGGAAAAACAGAAATACAGAAAAAGGATGATAGAATGCTGTGGAACAAGAGGATGAAACTTATGCAGCAGAATCTTCTTGTTTATGCTGGGCCAGTAGCTGTGCTCTGTACCTTTTGATATCGGCTTCTTTTTCCAATCTTTCTTGCTGTAGATAAACAATTACAGTCTTGTTGAAGAAGAAACTCACACAAATAAAACTAAACCAAATTAAATCTGGAAATTTTAAATAAAGAACAAAAGAACCCGCAAATATATCAAATGTGTTCAAACGACTCTAGCTAATATGCTTGCACGAAATGAATCAAGCAACTCTATGATTCACACATGCAATTTTCATCCTTTCCTTGTCATCGTTTTCACTTTCCATCAATCATTCCCAAACATTTGATACTAATATTCTATAGTTCCATTTAGTCAGATGAAACACTATTCTAGATCACCAATAGCACTTCAACATCTAATAGGTGATTATCTATCGATAATGGCGATATTTTTTTGTCAGAGTTTAAAAAATATGTAACTTGCCCACCAACAAATTAGATTATCAATTTGTAATAACACTTACTGAATCTAAGTTTCATTGCAGGGGTAATCTTATCTTTCTGGGGTTACTATAGTCTTTCTAATCAAATACGAACCCTAATTTTGTAAACACAAGAAGAAAAAGATAATAAACCCTAAAGGTATTAATCTGAGATAGCTGGAACTGAAATTGAATCCAAAAATAATGAAAAAATGAAACCCTAATTAAGGTACCTTTTCATCTTGATGAAGAGCGATCCAGACATGAACTTTATCCATGGATTGCCAGAATACAAAAGCACCAAGTGTCATAGCGAAGAATGTTGCTACCTTAACCATTTTTACTTCTTCTTTTTCTTGTTTCTTCACTTCCCCAAATTTGAGAATCAGAAATTTTATGTACTCTTCACAGAAGTGATAACCAAACAGAACTTTAGTATTAAAAAAGAGGGAGGTTTGTTATTATGTAATCAATAGTAGCGATACGCCCAAAGGTACTAAATTAATTTGAACGGTTCAGATACTTCTGATCCAAAGTGAGTCCCACAAGGGTCTCACCTCCAGAGGACAAATCAAGTTGGAAGTTACATTTCTCAGCTAGATGTGTGACTTTTGCGGAACCATTTAGGTGTGGTTTTCGCGGAACCATTTAGGGCACCTCCCTGCGTGGATACCATACCTTAATCACCCTTGAATGAGAAACTCACTGGGGTGTGTACGAATCGCTGAGCAAATCTCTATGCTCTGACTGTGGTCTGAGGTATTTTGTGGAGTATTTGTTATGAAAAAGGTGGTCGACATATAAGGATCTCCAAGGGTGGCCAATCTGCACATTTTTGCTGATTCAAATTTCCAGACCACAAACCCAAAAGAAGCAAAGTAATATATTTTATTTCAATCAGCAAACATCTGAATCACTGGTATGTTTCATTTCTTGCACATCTATAGAAGTTTGAAGTCCATAACCATTCCATCATTATGTACAATCACAAGAATTTACAACTATGCTTTTCAACAACAACAAAAAAAGACAAACTAACTGATGTTCTCTGTTATCTCTTTCTACAGACTGGCATCTCTCCTGTTCAAGTAGATCAATGATGAAAAAGAAGCTGCATTTCTTTTCTTGCTGACGAGAGATAGTACAAACACATCTGGTATTCCTAATTTAATCCACAGTGATTGAAGAAATAAATCAGAGCCAACAAATGTATCATGTCCATATGCAAATAGTTCCATTCTTATCTGCTGAAGCCAATGGCTTTCCCAACGCACTCCATGCACAAGCATTGATAGGAGAATAATCTTCCTTTAAAGTGCTCACTACTTCCGATCTAAATCTTGACCAAACATAAACAGAACCATCAGCAGAACCTGATGTAACATAGCTATCGTCTGGACTGATGCAAGAACGGCTCCAATTATTTGCCAATCTGTTCCCTGTTGCCCTAAACGTGCCACAAACTTCCATTGAACGCATGTCAAATAAGTTGTGAAGATTGTCCCTTCCACTAGTCAATATAATATTGCCACTTCGAGAGACACCGACTGATGTAATGGCATTTGAATGTGCAGCAACTTCACTAACTACCTCCCCTTTTGTAATATCCCACAACCGGAGGTTTCCATCAGTATGACCAGTGCAAATTGTTTGTCCGTCCATGCTAAAACAAAGAGAATTACAGTTGCTGTGGGACATCATCGTCAAGGTAGAGTAGCCTTTTTGTAGATCCCAAAGTTTTATCGTCCGATCATAAGCCGCACTAACTACAAGACTGCTTGAAACTTTGCTCACATCTACAGCACAAACTTTATCTTTGTGGCCTGTAAGAGTATGATGAATCCTGCCAGAATTCACATCCCATACATATAAGTTGCACGAGCTGCTTGCAGCAATAATGTATCTGTTATCATGGGTAACAGTGAGATCAAGAATAGAGCCTAGGCTACCATCAAGAGTACGGGTTAGCATCCCAGTTTTCGTATCCCAAATTTTGACACTGCGCTCTTGACCCCCGCTGATTAACATATCCGACTGGTATTCAAACAAGATTGAAGTACACCCACCTTCATGGGATGGTATCTTGTGCTTGCACGCAGTGGGAACAGTTGATCCAGCAAAGTTCTCAGCTCCTGCTTCAAATTGTCGGACTACACCATCAACTTGCTGCTTTGCAAGTTGTTCTAAGCCACTGGCTTTTAGTCGATTCATCATTTCTTCGTATAACGTGTTAGCCTACAGGTACAAAAGAAACATTGTTACAGTGAACCACATAATGAGTTGTCATTTTTTGTCGTTGTATAATACTAACTACGATAAGCAAAGGAGTTCCATAAGGATCGACATAAGAAGGTGTCCAACAAAACTCAGTAAAAGGCAAATTAAATGTTTGTAAATGTTACAATACCAAGCATACCCATACAGAAAAATAATCCAAACATATATCATACGTAGTGGAAGATGAATAGAGTCACAAATCGCAATTGATAGAGAAGGAAAGGAATAAAGAGAAGCTACACATATGTTAGTGGTACCACATTAAAGAAGTTCCTGATAATATCCTAAGAATTTACCTAACGAAATTATACCTCATTAAGTCGTTCAGCATCCTGCATCTTTTGCAACATCCAACGATCAATCAACATCTTATTTTCATCTTCAGCAGTTTTTGCCTTCAAAGTCATTTCTTCTAGCTGTGCTCTTAGCTCCTTGTTCTCACTCATTACCAAATCTAACGCTTTCGTCTTTTCTTCCAAGCTTTCTTTCAATAGCGAACACTCCTCCCTGCGAAACATGAACATCAATAAAATCCCCATCTCCACAAATCACAGCCAACAAAAAATGTATATGTGTTCTTACACCAACCTTGTCTGAGTAACCTCAGTTTGAAGATCATTAATCAACGTTACTTTCTCTTGAACCAATGCTTTTGCAGTCCTACATTCTGCCACTTCTGTCACAAGTTGTTCAGATAATCTTGATTGTGCTTTATAACATTGTTGTAGTTCTAATTCGAAGTTTTCAGCTTTTTCTTTCCACTCTGAACCCTAATAAATTAAAACACTAAGATCTTTGAAAGATCACCAAAAATAATAATTCTGCCCTAAGTTCAAGATAATAACTTAAATTGGATCAATTCACACTGAATTTAAGATTCAAAGAAATTTAAAAGATTACCTGAGATGTGAAAGGCCTTGAAAGGGCTATAAAAGCTGGAGCATGAGCTCCTTCTTCAAGTAAATGACGTTTTTTTAAGGCTTTCAAAGCGTGGTTTATAGCTCTCATTGCTAATTCCTCCGGACTCCTGCAAAAAATACTCGCCTTATTTCAATCGATTCACAGAAAAAAACCCAAACTAGAAACAAAAAAATCGAAGTTCGTTATTAAGGTAGAGAAACTTATGAACTAACATGATCATTGATTTTATTTCACCAATCTGAAGTTAGGGTTTTGAGTTGAAAAAAAAAACGTAGAATATTAAAGGAGAATGATTTGGTATCGTAAATTGGGCCGGGGCGGGCCGGGATGAATAATCGTTTGCTCGTTGAATCAAATAGGCTGTGCGGACAGGATCTGCAGTAAAATAAAGTGTTTATGGTTTATCCAAATCTATTTAATAATTTGAGCTTGGACGGACAAGACTGGATAAGCCTTAAATATATAATAAAAAAATATTATAATTTAAAAAGAAAATTAAATTGTGCGATTGTAAAATAGAATAATAATTAAATTTTTTAAAGATTGAATATGTTAAAAGGAACTCGTAGCTTTTTTTAGTGTATTTAGTTAAATAATTTTTTTTTCAAAAAAATATATAGCTAGTTTGGCTATACAGTATGTTACTACCTTCATTTCAGAAAAAAAGTTACTATCACTTTTTCAAATTAACTTATTTTTTAGGCTAAAATGAAAAAGTGATAATAACACTTTTCTAGAAACGGAGGGAGTATAATTTTATAAATTATATTTTTTTAACATAATATGAAAATTGGAAATGAAAAAATTAGACCAAGTAAATGGGTAGTATTAATGGGAAACTAGGTCGAGCAATATTGACGGGCTAATAGGCCGATTATAAGGATGGGCAAAAAAATTCAGCTCCTGATCGTTGCTCGTCCTTTTATTTAAATGGGCAGGTCGGATCAACCCGTAACGGGCCACGAGTATCCATAGGATTCCATGGGTCATGACGGTCGGTATTGGGCGTTGGGCCAGGTAAAATTTACAATCCTAGGTTGAGGCGTTGGTGGGGCCAAAACTTATGACCCCTTATGTGTGCTTGCCACGCCCCTAGCTAACCCTTAGTTGTTTTTGTTTTTTTTTGAAGCACGCCCTTAGTAGTTATGTGCAATAGAAACCTATTATTGTGGTTGTACTTTTTATTCATGGAGTGGTGCATAGGATTTAAATGTCCGAAACATGGATAGGGGATATCTATTTCATATCAAATGTCCAAATTATCCTTCCTCTATAACTAAGCCTAAATCTAATAATTATTCAAAAAAAAAAAAAAAAAAAACTAAAATCTATCAATCTTCTTCATCGGTGATGATGATGATGAACCCCACAACTAAATGAAGAATTGATCAATCAAGAAGTTCAAACATCAGTAATTCCTCCAGCAATGATTTCTATTAGGTAAGATTCGAAAAACTCACCATTTTTTTTTACTTTTGATTGCTTAAATGTGTTAGATTTGATGAAATTAAAAATTAGCTTTCAGTTTCTGAGCTACCTATGGCTAGGAATGGATAAACTCCTAGCCGTCAACAACAAATTACGGCTCGGAATTTATGAACTCCCAGACGTAAGTTCGATATTTTTTTTAGTTACTGTTGGGAATTGATGAACTCTCAAATGTAAGTTGGATATTATCAACTTATTACGACTGGGAAATGAAGAAATCCTAGCCTTATGTTAATCTGAAAAATAAAATTTCTAGTTGTATAAGTATTTTCCTAGACATATGCTGTGTATAGCAAACAAGATTCCGAACCGATGCTAGTATTATCTAGCCGTAGGTTCACTTACGACTAGCTCGATACCTTGATTGATGGTCGTAGATGAGTCTAAAATTTGCTTAATTTTTGACTTTTTTTTTTTGCTATGTTTTTGAGATTTATTATATGTATAATAGGAAGGTGTAACATAAATAGAAATGTGAAAAAGAAATAGGAAGGTGTAACAGAAATAGAATGGTTTAATAGAAATACGAAAATTTCCTAGTCGTAGAGTTATTTTACGGTTAGGAAATCATAAACTTCTAGTCCTAAGTTCAAGTTTATGTATGGGAGTTCATGAATTCCCAACTGTAGTGGTATTTTATGGCTAGGAGTTCATGAATTCCTAGCTGTAAACAGTATGAGTTTATGAGTTCCCAGCCGTAAACTAAAAATAAATAAAAAAAACCTTGATTTTGTAGATCTACCTATTAATATTTTTCATTAACTAATCTCATCCCTAACACTTAATTAATTAAACTAAACAAGTTTATTAAAATTAGATTAATTGAGGCCAATTAAACCATTACAAAAAATTTATGGATACGGAACTTTGCATCTACTATTTGATAACCATATTTTGTCCTCTTGTCATCCCTCAAAGATTTCCCTCTGCATCTCTAATAATAGGTTTCGCGTAATAAGCAATGCTTATGAAATAAACATGTTTTTGGGTACCTCTATTTTTCATAGAGGGGTCACAAAAAGATAAAATATGATCATTGAGTAGTAAATTCAATAACCTCTTATCCATATATTTTTGATGACTAAATTTCCTTTGATTAATTTGTGTAAACGAAGTTAATTAGTTTAGTTAAATAAATGTTAATGGTTAGGTTAGATTAGTAAATTTGATTTACAGTTAGTGTTTGAAAATAAAAAGTAAATTTATTTACATTGGTTTTTATAGGGAGAAGTAAAAAAAGAAGTAGGAGATTTTTCTTTTCTTCTATAACCTAGAAATTTAGATTTTATCAATAAAAATAAGTGACTCTAACAATAGTCATGAGATGGGTGAAACCTCATCTCCCATATCAGACAAGTATTCGTACCTCTTAACAATAATCTCACTATGGCTGATTTCTTAGATAATTAAGAATTTTTAACCCAGACTCAAACTCAACTTTCTTATGAACCTTATTATGATTTTGAAGAATCAAGCCAAGCATTTGAAGAAACAAATGGTCATAATAGTCATGTATACCCAACTACTATTTTATTGCTTTTAATCGTTTAAACTACGTAAAAAATTTGATTTTTTTTTACACTTATCGTATCCAAAATTTGAAACCGTAACCCATCTTACAGCTGGGATATCATGATTTCTTATTTGTAACCTTCGTATACGGCTGGGAACTCATAAAATCTCAGTCGTAAACTAAATTTTACAGTTAAGAAATCATGATTTCCCAGCCGTAGATCTTTTTTACAGATAGGTCCGTAAGTGAACTTCCCATTCGTAGGTGCATGGAAATATTAAAATTTATTTAATGTGCTACGTCTAAGGCTAGGATACCAGGACGTAAGTATGTTGTTTCTCTTTTATGGATGTGTATCTAGGTGTAGATGGTGGTTTTTTGACAAGGATAAATTTGTAAATCACCTCTCAAGACTCTGGTCTGAGAAATACTAAACTTTTAAAATTATGTAAAAGAATTCTCGGGTAGGTGCTTATCCATGCTCTCTCTCAGGCGCATATCCATGTCCTCCCTATATGTCTGGCCGACATATACGATCAAATTGATGAATTTAATCAATATTCATCACTTCACAAAATTATTAGAACAACACTGGCTCACACGACAAGTTTCCCAGATGTTATATGATTTTTACATAAAATCTCTTAGGCTCCTAGATGTATTGCACACTAGTATAGAGCAATTTGATATTATCTTCAGGTGCTATATTCCACAGTTGAATCCCCAAAAGTTACATATGTTAATATTTATGTTCAAATTGAACAATATTAAAATAAATATTTAATTAAAGTGCCACGGCCGTGCTTAAATTAAAATGTCAAAATTATGACAAATACAATTTCATAGCTTCTACTAGCTAAATCTCACCTCAATTGCATTAATCCTTTGCTCAAAGAGACAACTAATGTAAAACGAGTAAAAATAAATCAATTTAGGGTTTTGAAAACGCTTGATTTGCAACATTTATAAAAGTACCAAAAGCGTATCAAAATTCCAAACCCTAATTAGGGTTTGAAAATAGTTTCGTAACACTTACAAACGTTGCAAAAGTGTGACAAGGGTTTGAGAACAGTTTTGCAACACTTATAAATGTTACAAAAAAGTGTATCAAAATTCTCAAACCCTAATTTTGGAATTTGAAGGCTAACTCTAATTTTTTTTTTAAAAGATCACGTTATGCTTTCTCTCATGCATCCTGCTTCTTGATATAATACTTGCACGCCTACTCAAAAACAAGCATGGACATCATGCTTCTATCGAACAATTCTAAATTTTGCTCTTTTGCCCTTAATATGTGAGGTTAAGCACAAGAGTAAAACATGAATATCTATCCTTCTGGCCAGACTCTTTCAAACCCTAATTTTTAAAGAGAGGGAGACATCTCTACCTCTCTTGCTTCCGATGTATATGCTAGTCAAGCAACTAAGCTTACACAATTATTCTCAAGACAAGACTTCAAAAATAGAATCAAGTTCACACAACTTGTATTTCTTGTCAAAAGTTGACAAATTTACTCTTTTACCCTCAACATGTGAGGCTGAGTACAAAGAGTGAAATATGAGTGTCTTGCTTCTTATTAGAGATTGACGTCTAGACTCTTATCAAAATTCTTGATGTCTTGCTTCTCATTAAAAACTGGTGTTTTACTATTTTACCCTCAATATATGAGGTTGAGTACAAAGAATAAAGAATGAGATTCCTTCTTCAAGACTAGAGCCTATACTCCTCTTCTCCCTTTCACGTGAAGGCCAAGTCGGTCTCCTCCTCTTCTATTATGTGCGGACCAAACTTGGTCTCCTCCTCTATCCTCACGTGAGTACCAACATTGGAAATTATTCCTCTTCCATTCACGTGAATATTATAGTTGGGTCTCCCCCCCCTTTCACGTGAATATCAACATTAGATGATCCTTCCTCTTATTCTCATGTGAATAAATTAGGGATTTTTGACAAATCCTAAACTATACTAGGCCTCTATCACATATATCTTTCATATGATACCTCTCATACGATCTTTTATGCTCAGCAACATACACTTATTTTTACCAAATAAACATGTCAATGCAAGATTGACTAAGATGGACACATTGCTCCTCACACACAAATAAACACTATTTATTTTATTCTATTCTGCTAGACTCCTCAGCTAGTCAAGCAAGACATATCTATTTTATTTTACTCCGCTAGACTTATCAGTTAGTCAAGCAGGACGCATTTATTTATTTTAGCCCGCTAGACTCATTAGCTAGTCAATCAAGACAAGTTTCTAGTCAAGAGACTCGTTGACCAAGTCATAATCGAATCTAATTAGTAGTACTTAATACTACAATAATACATGAGTTGTCAAATGTCACAAACGGGGGTGATTTTAATTAGGTTTTTGGTCTGGCAGTCTACGACACATGGTGCAACAGTATGCCCACTAAAGAGAAGTTCTGGAAAGATCGATAGAAGTTGAGTAGAGGAGTGAGAGGTTGAATAACTGAATATTCAACCTTAATTGGAGTGGAGAGCGGTTGTCAACACCTTCTCCACCTTCTCCACTTTACCACTACTCAACCGTCAACAGTTTCTTCCAAGGTCGAGTGGTTACAATAGCTACGATATAAATAGATGTTCAATCGATTGAACAAGGGAGAACAATTTTTAAGCAAGTTTTACCACGAGAACAAGTCTGAGTTTCATAATCAAACACAAAATAACTCGACCTCTCAGTTGTTCATAGCTATTTACACTAATCACAGCCCAACGAGTCTAATACTCTGACCTCATCCTTTTCTCGCATCCCTTCCTAAGACCAACCCTTCTTATTCTCATTTTGTGACTAAAGTAAGACTGGAACGGCCATTGTTTGGTTTAGGTCAGGATTGTATAGATTGATCTCATGAGTCTAAACAAAGTGCTTCAACAACACAAATATTTTAAGGATTGATTGTCACCTGCTCACCTCACTCTTTCCCAAAATAGCCTTCAATTTGTTTTTCTCCATAAACACTAGGTGTATGTGTATCTCAGAGTCATATGCAGCTAACTTGTAGAAGTATTGACTAAGCCGTAATTGACCTTTTACTGGTCCACGTCTCGGTAAGCTAGCCGTATTTTATTCGAGAGTGACCTACGTATAGCTTTAAGAAGTATGTATCTAACCTTAATTGACCTTTTACTGGTCTACGTCTGGGTAAGATAGCCGTATGAATTTTCTAAAGTCTTCTATGGATAGCTATAAATTAATATACCTAGTCGCATGTGTTTTTTTTATATGTAATTTTCGACTAATGTTGTGCTATATTCTCAATTTTTGTAGATCGAGCCTATACCTGAACCAATGGATGATCAAACAACAACTATTGGCATCTTTTCAGAGGATACAAACGATCACTATGCCAACAACTTTGAATGGGAAGATATGATGTAAATAAGTGGGCCCGAGAACAAAGGTTGAAAAAGATGTGTATTATAGTCCAGAATAATCAAATAAAACCTACCTTCTTTGAAAAACGCACAAGACCTATTGATATCCTTAGTAGTGTGAATGAACTGAACCCAACAAACATATATTCCTTTGATACCATCTATAAAACAAGAGAAAAATTGATAACGGAAATATGGAAAAATTGAGAACTTATGCAACAATTATTCAAAATTTACTGGCACCAACGCCCTTCACGGGCATTCTAATCTCCTTATCATCCAGCGAGAAGATAGTAACTATGAGAATGTGAGTCGTGTTTGGTAGTCTCACTTAAAGCACTATATTAGCCTCTTATAGAGCACTACCTTTAGCTATATGTGATTGGATTTTCCTCGTCAAGCGGCAAAAGCTTATATATAAACAAAATGAGACATTTCACACCTATTTAATGGCAGTCTTTTTGATTTGATCAAGATGGAAAAAAATTGATATAACTTTAAAGTTAATTAACACCAACTTAAGGTAGTGTACAGTCTTCCCATGATTATGGCAGAAATATTTCCATCTCATATACGAAAACTTCAAGTTTCATAAAGTATTATCCGGTTAATTCAAGGATATATCCTTATGTTAATTTCTGGATTTGAAAAATACCAGGTTGTACCATAGATATTGACTTCAAGAGCCAGAAAATTTTGTCCTCCAACTTTTAAAATAAAAATAAGAAAAATAATTTTCTTTTCACGACATACATATTTATCATCAATCATCGATAACTTTTGGAACCCAAATTTTAATGGTTACAACCAAAAACATATAAAATATGCAAATAAATTAATCACCAATAATTTCATGACCAATAGGGCCAAAAAGATAATCAATTACCTTAGAATGAAATTATGGACACTTTCTTTATCAAGAGAAATTTTAATCAAGATCAATTAAGTCACTTCAAGGACTAATCGTAAGGTTAACTAGCTGGGTCCGTGCACCCACTGCCCTAGAGTGTCCTACCGTATTCCAACTACAAGTGGAACGGTTTTAAATTTTGGAAATAAGTACCTGGAGGAAAAATAAAACTTCTTAATATCCTTCAGAAATGTAGCCATTCATTATCTACTAGTATTTTCAATTGGCTTATGTCATAATAGCGATATTTCATCCTTTTAGGATTGATGGAGAAATCCATTCTCAATTGGCTTATATGATTCCTTTTAAGAAAATATAGAAATCACTGTCATTATTACAAATCCACTCTTTGGTTGATGAATGGTTTCTTTGAAGGAATATAAATCAATGTTTTATTTTTTAGATAAAACTATATTTGATGGTGAAGTTTTAATGATATGTGACATTCTTCTAGAATCTACGAATAAATCTCACTATTCAGGCAAAAATTTAGAAAATATGCCTCAATTTCCTTTCCCATGAAACTGATGGAAAACCAAAATATTCTTTGATTTTTACAATTTACCAAAATCGTATGACAAAAGAAAAAAAATATTGCTGATTTAGTCACGACAAAGAGGAAAATTCAATTTGTGGTTGATGGATGGTTTCTTGTAAAAAAAAAAAAGCAAATGGATAAATCACATGATCCTTATCTAAGTTATCTAAGGGACAAAGATACCAAATTTAATTGGTCGTAGGTTTTTCAACCATGTATGTGATTAGTTACCATAAAGGTAATTACACTGTGATAACACAAATTTTTGGTGATTACAGTTTCTTTAAAGAAATGGAAACTATAGACCATATTCCGATGGATTTTTTTTCTTTCTCTATAAAGAAAATTAGAGAAGAAAATAAAATCATAAAATGCATATATATAATGAAAGATAAATAAATCACAAAATATATATATATATAAAGCGCCATTAAGAAATTAACTGTATCATGAATCGTGCACAAAATATACTTATGCCACCATTATCAATTATCCATTACCGAAGAATAATTATCTTTCTTCTTTATACTCTCTCCATTCCTATTATAAATGCGGAGTTTAAATTTTTTGTAGTCCCATTAGATAGGCGAAGTTCTAATTTCAAGGTTGTTTTTTCCAAATATGCCTTTATTTATGATACTTGGGAATCATCACAATTAAGTTTATGTTTCTCGTGTTGGGAATAGAATAAGGGGTAAAACAGAAAAGATAATGGATATTTATGAAATCCATATTATTATTTTTTATTATAAGAGAATTGACAAATTCCGCCTATATATAAGGGACAGAGGAAGTACTTTATAAACGTAAACAAGAGATAAATTAAATCTTATATAATATTCATAAAGTAATGCACAACTAGATTTGACCGGTATAAAAAAGAAACTCTAACTATCGAACCACAAACCTGCAAAGGATTGTATTGAGAATTGAATTGTTTGAAAAAAAATTGTTATGAAAAACTAATAGATAAATATTAGTCTATTCTAAAGATGGTGGGCATTAAACACAAATATAGCCACTAAAAAACAGATAACATCTCTATTGTTTTTTCTCTTATAAACGCAACGTTTTCTTGCAGTAGAATTAGTTAACGTGTAAAAAGTGTGATTAAATGAAGATAGAGATATCCTTGTATATACTATACATCTTTATATCAATACTATTGACAGAAGTATGATATTCGACGCAATGTGTTTTAAAAATAGAAAACATAAATTGCATCAAATTAACCAATATATACAAATTAAACAACTAATCTATAAAATCAAACCAACCGTATATATAAGTATATATTATTGCTTGATTTCATGTACTCTTAGATGTAAAAAAGAATATCAAACCTTATTTTAAAAATAAATAAATTAGGGTTTAGTTTCTACAAAAACAAGAAGAACAATCGATTGAAAAAAAAAACCTAGTAATCATAGTTACGTGCTGATAACGTGTTGTAAAACTAGAAGGAGAGACAAAGTAGAGGAGGAAAAGGGAAGAAATTCTTAGTGAATGTGTATGGAATACAAGAGTTTAAGTCTCTATTTATATAGACAGAAGACTTGGTGCCCAAAATATGTAAACTCTAATCTTACACGCAAGGACATATTAATAATTAAACTTTAGTTTTATAACAATCATATCATTAATGGTTATTTTTGTCAATATATTCTCATTGATGGACATCCTGTTCTCATAAAGATTTAATCCAAAGTGTTTTGCGAGTCCAGTACACTAGTGAACAAAAATATTTATATTAGTTATGATTTTTTTGGAATGGTGGAGTTGAAGGCTTTTGTTAGGATACAGACTTATTGGAGTTGGTTTTACAAATTAGTGGTACATGGCTTCTAAAATAACTACTCTGATGATGTTCAAGTTATAAAGTAAAGAATCTGAAGAAGACAGTGTTTCGGTATTACCGTTCGAGCATTTCAATGTTGCTGTCCAAGAGTGTTTGTAGGAATCAGTTAATATTTTTACTTTTGAAGTATATTTTTTTCAAGTTGTACACTTCAAATCACTCCGTGTCCAACTTGAAGGGGGGAGGGGGTATTGGAATATCTAATCCATATACAAGATATTAGGGTGAACGTAAAGTGAGCCAACTTGGCTGTGAAGACCGTACACAGTTTATCTACATAATTATGTAATCAAATATCTAGAAATGTATTACCTAGTCAAATAAGAGATTAGATTCTGTATTATCTCCTAGGTTTAGCTAACTCTATAAATAAGAGTTTCCAAGTATTTCTGGATCAGTAATACAATTTTTCCTACGAGGTTTTTCCGTGGACGTAGGCCATTAGTGTCGGACCACGTTAATATCGTGTCTTCTATTCGATTTTGGTATGTAGAATATTTATTTATAATTATTTGTTTTTTCATTGATTAATCATAGTATTATCTGCCAAATCAATGATATCCATCTTAGTTTTGATCTACATATCAAAATTTAAGAGGTTTGTTGTGGTTTTTAATTTAATGTCATAAAGTGGATCTTTTTCTTATTATCAGAGAATAAATTGATCGATTGCAATAAAATCTGTTTTAATGGTGTTGGTGATGATGGAATGATAATAACGTAAATATTTTAATTAATTAAGGTAATTAACTTATCCAACGTATTTCTAATGGTCTAATAATCATGAATCTAATTATCTGGAAATAATGGAATTGATTAAAATCAATTGATTATGAATGCTATTGATTTTCTCTGTACTTTAGAATTTAACCCTTCGTAATTGAGATCGATTTTTGTTGATGATAGGGAGATGAAAAAATTTGTGCCCAAATTTTATGATTTTACTTTAAATTTATGATCGCACACAGTGGGATAAATAGTTCTTAAAGCTCAATCTCCACCTCTCGATACAACAAAAAAAATAATCACTTATTCAGCTGATTTTTAAGCACGTGAATTTATCCAAAATCAAAACAAACTCAAGCCTAGGGTTCTTCCTTGTCTTAGCGCTTCAAAAACCCTTCATAACTTCTCTGACCAAGGCAACAACACCAATTTTGATTTATTCAGTCGTGCCACTAGTATCACCATCTCCAATTCGATCTCATCTTCACAAGTCTCTCAAAATGAATTTAAAACAACCAGATGAATGCACCAAAAAGAAGAGGAAGAAGAAGAAGGAGGAGAACAGGCGTTCATTTTTCTTACTTCTTTGTGTATTATGGGTTTTAAGAAAACCTTACGTATGGTCTTTCTGTAATTTCAACCAATTTCTCATCTAGATATTGACTGGTTTCTATCGAGATGGATCAACTAATGTGGACCCTGACATAAATTCTAACGGCAGGGCACTATAACAAAGTTGAAAAAAACAGGGTCATATAGCTCTAGTGTATATTCAAATGGGGTTACTTTAATCAAATTTCAAACATAACTTTAATCATAAAATTGGGTATCAAAGTCTACAGGAGAATAAAATTTTCAATTCCTAATTTCTAGGAATTTACCTCCCTATCTAGAAACATTTGTCCAAAAGGATGTCTTGTAGGTGATGTGACGTATGAAACAACCACATTCACCGCCGAATAAGCTTTTAAATCTCGTTCCTTGATTAAGTTGCTGTAGGTTTGACTGTGCTGCTGATAAGTTTACCAACAAGTGAAATTCCAAATCAATGAAGTGCGCATCTGGTGTAGTGGTATCATAGTACCCTCCCACGGTAACCCTGGATGCGCAATCCTTTTTCTTTTATATTTTTTCATGTAACTTTCTGAACTCTGAATCTTTCTAGAAATTATCCCTATTGAATTTTCATCACCAAGTATGGTGGGAGAGTTAGTTAAAGGACAAAACAAGAAAAGATCACTTTCGGCTGAACGGCATAAGCTAAACTTGAACTATTGTAAAATGTTTAAACCCAGCATGACCAAGTAAACAAAGATTGCCGGCTAAATATGTACCAAGAAAAAGATACAACCCAAGTATCCAACCAATTATCAGCTTTATTTAAAATGTTAAATCCTATAAGTAACGCTGTCATTGGCCTGCATTTAACATCTCTTTCGTGAAAATTTTGATTACATATGAGCTTTATTATGTATTATTAATAAAGGTTAAGTTGTGAAAATGTATTGGTTAATATCATCGTCTTTTGATAATCATAAGAACGATAATAGACAGTTTGCCTTAGTTTGTAATAATGGGAGAGAATAAAGCGAGTGTATCGCTTTTTCAGCTTTTTAAGTTCGCTGATCATTTCGATAAATGTTGTTATTTCTTGGAATTCTTGGTAGTGTTGGAGATGGGTTGATGAATCCTCTTACTATGATTGTTCTTGCCGGTGCAATAAATGATTATGGGAATACCGATATTAAACTCACAAACCATGTTGTTGACAAGGTCAGTTTAGCTAATGAATTCGGAATAGTCGAAATCTATGGTTCAGGGGTATTTGACTGAACCACATTTACATGATTTTATATTTTGTAGCATACACTCAGACTACTCTATGTTGCATTAGGAGTTGCAGTTGCAGCTTTTGTAGGTAGTACACGAAAATACATCTATACTCATTGATGTTGCTTTAGTGGTTCAAGTTGTGCCTGATATTTTTAAACTATTACAACGTTATAATATGTTATGCAGAGGGACTTTGTTGGACTAGAACATCAGAAAGACAGGCTTCTCGCATGAGAAGTGAGTACCTCAAATCCGTCCTTAGGCAGGAAGTTAGTTTTTTTGATACCCAAGCCGGCACTTCCATAACATTTGATGTTGTCTCCACAATTTCCTCTGATGCCCATTCAATCCAAGATGTTATTGCCGACAAGGTATAGTAGCACTGAGGCATTTATATCTAGCAGCATATGTATTTGTTAAACGGCTTAAACCTTGATTATCATGTGAATTATGCATCTGTAATTGATTTTTAACATGACTCAAATGAACTGTTATGGTGTAGATACCTAACTACCTGGCGCATGTTACCTCATTCCTCCTATGTCTAGTAGTAGCGTTTTGCCTTTCATGGAGACTAGCATTGGCTGCACTACCGTTCTCTTTCATGCTTATAATTCCAGGGGTTGGTTTTGGGTCATTACTAATGGCCCAGATGATGAAATGAAGGATGCTTATGTAGTTCCTGGTGGAATTTCAGAACAAGCAATTTCTTCTATCCGAACCGTGTTTACATATGTAGGAGAGCGTCAAACGCTTGAAAGGTTCAGCGAAAGACTTAAGGAGAACATGGACCTTGGTATAAAGGTGGGGCTTACAAAAGGAATGCTGATCGGAAGTATGGGGCTGATTTTTGCTGCTTGGGCTTTCTTAGCTTGGGTTGGAAGTATTTTAATTATCAATAGAGGTGAAAAAGGTGGTGCTATTTTTGCTACTGGCTGTAGTCTCATCATGGGAGGAATGTAAGCACTTTCCTACTGATTTTTTCACTATATTGATCAATGGTACTTGTGCCTAGTAGTCTATTCTTACTTTTAGTTTTCTGAAATCCTTGATGTTGAGATTTCAGGTCTTTAATGAATGCACTTCCGAATATTACATTCTTCGGAGTGGCAACAGCCGCTGCAACCCGAATGTTTGAGATGATCCATCGCCCTTCCAGCAATAGATTTAGAAGACAAAAAAGGAAAAGTTCTGGCATATGTGAGAGGAGATATTGAGTTTAAGGATGTTCATTTCAGTTACCCATCAAGACCTGATACTCCAATTCTGCAAGGATTTAATCTTAAAGTCCGGTCAGGTAACACTGTGGGTCTTGTCGGAGGCAGTGGTTCTGGGAAATCTACAGTCATTGCACTACTTGAAAGATTTTATGATCCAAGCAAAGGAGAACTATACTTGGATGGAAATAAAATCAGAAGATTGCAATTGAAATCATTGAGATCTCAAATAGGACTTGTCAATCAAGAACCAGTTCTCTTCGCGACATCCATAAGAGATAATATTTTGTTCAGAAAGGAAGGTGCATCCACGGAGCTTGTCATCGAAGCAGCTAAAAGCGCAAATGCGCACGACTTCATCAAAAAATTACCCGACGGATACGAGACACATGTAAGGAGCCAGCTTAACTTATAATCCACGACTGACAAATCTTGTCCGCTGCTTTCATAAATCTGACGAATCAATTGTTATTTTCCTTTTGTCACTCTAGGTTGGGCAATTTGGAGTTCAGTTGTCTGGAGGACAAAAACAAAGAATTGCCATTGCAAGGGCTCTAGTCAGATATCCAAGAATTTTATTGTTTGATGAAGCTACAAGTGCATTAGATGCACAATCAGAACGAGTAGTACAAGGCGCACTTGACCAGGCATCACAGGGAAGGACAACAATCACAATTGCTCATCGCCTCTCAACAATACGCAAATCAAACTTGATAGCCGTCGTTCAATCAGGAAAAGTTGTAGAATTAGGTTCTCATGATGAACTGATCAAGATGAATGATGGAGAAGGTGGGGAATACTCCAGAATGATGGAATTGCAGAAGACAGCAACTAAAAATGAAACTTCATATCCTCATATTGCTGAGAAGATTACAATTATCAAAAGATGGTTATGTTGAAGGGTATGATGAGCCCAGGAAGCGTAAAATCAAGCAGACAAGTAAGTCCAGCATACCCTTTGAGTCCAGCACATTCCATTAATCCGGCATACTCGTTCATTCAAAGTCACCACTATGAAATTCCTAATGAAGAAAATGTAGATCTTTCCACTAAACCTCCTGCACCTTCACAATGGCGTCTGCTGAAAATGAATGCACCAGAGTGGAAAAGAGCATTCCTTGGATGTTTAGGTGCCGTTGGTTTTGGAGCAGTCCAGCCTGGGCATTTCTTCTGCCTGGGAACTATGATCTCAGTATTCTTTCTCAAGGACTTCGATAAACTTAGATCAGAAACAAGATTATATTCCTTGATGTTTCTACTGGTAGCATTTCTCTGTCTCGTCACCAACCTCCTCTTACATTACAACTTCGCGGTCATGGGAGAACGATTAACAAAACGAATACGTGTGCAACTACTAGAAAAGGTTCTAAGTTTTGAAGTCGGATGGTTTGATCAAGACGAGAATACAAGTGCAGCTATTTGTGCAAGATTAGCCAGTGAAGCCAGCATTGTTCGTTCCCTTGTTGGAGATCGTATATCTTTATTGGTTCAAGCTTTTACAGGAGCTGCTATTGCTTTTGTGCTTGGCTTAATCCTCTCTTGGAGACTAGCTAGCGTCATGATAGCAATGCAACCAATACTCATCGCTAGCTACTATTCAAGGACGGTTTTAATGGCAAGTATGTCTGAAAAGGCTCAAAAGGCACAAAATGAAGGAAGTCAACTAGCAAGTGAAGCAGTGGTTAACCACAGGACCATCACTGCTTTTTCTTCTCAAAAAAGAATACTAGATCTCTTTGAAGGTACCATGGAAGGACCCCGAAAGGAAGTCATCAAACAATCGTGGTATGCTGGTATTGGTCTTTGCAGCTCTCAGTTTCTTACAACTGCATCTATAGCTATGACTTATTGGTATGGGGGAAGGTTGCTTGTTCAAGGACAAATATCCACCAAGAGAATGTTTCAAGCTTTCTTCATCTTGCTGAGTACAGGTAAGAACATAGCAGATGCGGGAAGCATGACTTCAGATTTGGCCAAGGGTAGTGAAGCTATAAGATCAGTGTTTGCAATGCTAGACCGCAAAAGTATGATCGTGTCTGATGACCCTGAGGGAATCAACCCTATGACAGCAATTAAGGGTCAGATTGAGTTTAAAAATGTCTACTTTTCTTATCCATCTAGGCCTAATCAGATGATCTTCAACTGTTTAAGTCTGAAAATTGAAGCTGGTAAAACTATAGCATTAGTAGGACAAAGTGGTTCAGGAAAATCTACTGCTATTGCACTAATAGAGAGATTTTACGATCCCTTAGATGGATCTATAGAGATTGATGGAATAGACATGAGAGGCTACAACTTGCAAAACTTAAGATCCCATATAGCGTTGGTAAGTCAGGAGCCCACACTTTTCACAGGAACCATCCGTGAAAACATTTTATATGGGAAAGAGAATGCAACAGAATCAGAATTAAGAAAGGCTTCGTCTCTTGCTAATGCTCATGAATTCATAAGGTATGAACTAACCAGAACATTTCAACATTTGCTGAATATTCTTGCTTATGATTCTCCTTTCTAAACCTGGAACATAAAATTTCTATCTATGGTAACTTTTTTCCATTACAGTGGAATGAAGAATGGCTATGAAACCTACTGTGGAGAACGAGGAGTTCAGTTATCCGGAGGACAGAAACAGAGGATAGCACTTGCACGTGCAATATTGAAAATTCCAGGGATCCTACTACTGGATGAAGCCACAAGTGCGTTTGACAGCGTATCAGAAAACCTGATTCAAGAAGCATTGGAGAAAATGATGGTCGGCCGAACATGTGTAGTTGTAGCTCACAGATTATCTACAATTCAGAAATCAGACACTATAGCTGTCATAAAGAATGGGAAAGTGGTGGAGCAAGGATCACATTCTCAGCTGCTGAACATTGGACGCCGAGGTTCATACTACTCTCTGATAAAACTTCAAGGCAACAACTCTCCTTACCGTTAAAGCTCAAGTAAAACAAAGCTGACAGACTGAGTAACAACTGTTCCCACTCTGTTGAAGTTCAAACATCACTGCATGTTTCTTAAATGATGGCATTTTCTGGATGTTATCTGTAAGATGCAAAAAGGCATCACCCTTGCTAGACTAGACAGAACAATTTAACAAATTAAAGAGTTCACTTTTGTTTTAGTAATGAGTCCATGCTTTTCTGAGTGTTTTCAATACTGGATCAAGTACAAAGAACCACAAAGATACAACAAACCTTTACTAATTTCATACCATAATCACTATGGGAACTTTAACCAACAATACACAACCAAAACCCATGAAGAAAATGCCCAAATGATTTCTTTTTCCTTTTTTTCACAAAATAGAACAAGTGCACGAATTATACAGTGTGTGAGTAAATATTTACCCAGTGCATATTCTATCTAACCTGTCCACACTTCTTCGTGCTCTCTCCACCATCTGTTGGTCGATGCTCCTTCTAGACTTCTCAAAACAATCTACACTTCTCCTGGACCTCTCCATATAGTCCAATGAGATTTTGAACTTTTCCAACTTGTCTATAGTAGATTTGAGTTCATGCATCTTCTTGTCAGTGCTCTTCCTAGGTTTCTCTCTGCGATCGGTGCTCTTCCTTGAGACCTCAAAACAATCAGTACTCCGCCTGGAGGGATCGAACTGGTCAACGCTCCGCCTTGAACTGCTTCTTCTAGAAGGTGACCTTTCCACGTTATGAATGAACTTCTTCAGGTGCTTAATGTACTCTGGGTATAGCTCCAAGTCACAGTGGTTCCCTCCTTTTAGCCATAGAGGTTCATACTTTTCTTTACAAAGTTCCCATAGTTGCTTACCATGAGAGCAATCCACAACATCGTCAGACGTCCCCTATACATGAGGAGAACAGGCAGGTTTTCTTAAATTTATGGACACCTAGACTACCAAAAACTGCATTTTAGCTGTTGGGCAAAACAAAATAATGGTCCATGCACCCATATTACCAGCTAGAAGGATGTTTTTACCAGTTCCTGCCTTGGTGATGGGTTTCTTAAAATATGCCCCTGCATCACTTGGGCTTAGCTCAGCTTAAGTTCAGCCTACATATATATTTTAAAACTACCCTGCTTCACCCAGATCCCCTAGCCTCAGTATCAGTTTCAAATGGTTGATGCCTAACCGTGAAACCATGTTACCTAATTCCCGGAGGAAATTGTTTGAGACAATAGGTGCACAATACCTCATATTGTCACCAACCAAAAAAGTTCAATGTGTGCCAAAAGATTAAGGTTATGAACTCAAGGTTGATACGAAAAGTATGAACCTTTAACTAACAAATTACTTAATACGATTTCAGGGTGACTTAATGGCAAAATTCAATACTATGTTTATCTTGACTACAAAAAGTTCATGTTCAGTAATCACGAAACTTGATGATTCGCGGTTAGAAATAAACACCAAACCGGTCATAAAGAGCAGTTACAACAGTAAATAGGAACTGCTTTTGACAAAAGGTAATTACAAGATCATTCAATTTAAAGCTATAATAATTCTAAATTTGCTTCTCCTAGAGAACAAGAGACTCTTATAACCAAAACCAAATTTGCAGTTTTAAGTTACAAAGCATTCATGCAATATTAACAGAGAGAGGTCAGAGTAAGAGAGAGTACTTACATGAATGACGAGTACAGGACATTTAACAGATGGTATTTTGTCGATATTCTGCACAAAATCAAAGCAATAAAATGTTGATCCACAAAGAATATATCTACTTTGACTTCACATAATTCAATAGAAATGAAGTATGGTGATGAAAGGAGAAGGTTCTTCTAACCTTATATATGTCAAACCAGTATGTACGTTTTACAGGATACATGACCCTTAACCCAGAAAGTATAGGACTATGAAGAACCACAGCTCTTAAATCAGGTAGCCTAGCAGCTAGATCTAAAGTGGGTCCACTACCAACAGATTGACCATACAAGATTACATCTTCCTGTTTAGCACCATAACTCTCTTCAAGACACTTATATGCAGCTTCAATATCAGCATAAGTATTATGTTCCGTCGGCTGTAAAAACAGAAAATACACCAACTCAGTTTTAAGAACACAACATTCCGGCATCAATTGAAATTCCGAAACAAACTAACCTTCCCAGATGACTGCCCATACCCTGAATAATCATACCTGCACAAAACCAGAAGATCTAAACAGTGAGTGTTGAGATCAAGAAACTAAATTTCCATACAGAAGTGACTACTCAGATCTATAAAATTTCACTTTAAAGATTCAAGTTGTATTAAAAGTGCCTAAATTAACAAAATCGAATACGTACCCCATGAGATTCACGCGTAAATGAATACTCAATTCGATGAAAAGCTCATACATTTGACCGAGATCGGCAGCATTACCATGAGAATAAAGAAGAGTAGAAGTAGCCATTGGATTACGAACATAGAGGGCAGCAATTTCATTGCCTCTGCGAGTAGGTAATTTAAGTATTTCAACATTTTCTCTGTGTGGGTATGTGTTTAGTATCATTATACTTGTTATTTCATCTGTTACCAACTTATATGATGGTGGGTTTGGTGGAAAAAATGCTAGTTTTGCTGCCACTGATGATGTTACTCCACCCATCTCTCTCCCTCTCTCGATCACTGAAAATTCTTCCTTAAGAACAACCAGACCAATAAATGGATGTAAAGCAAAGCAATTCTCTTTACTCTTCTGTCTCTGGGAGAGGAAGAAGGAAAGAGAATGTTTTTTATTGCTTATTTTCCTTTTCTTATTTTTTTTTTCCTTCTGAGACTTCTTTTTGAACTGGTGGTGGGTAACTGATACTTTACTACACCAACGTACACAGAGAGTAAGCAGAGAAGAAGGAGAATGAGAAGAAGAAACAAAGAGTGATTCACACTCCAAAAAGTACAGTTTAGAGACAGTACTGAGAGGGGATAAGAATAAGAAACAAAGGATAACGGTTACCAAAGAAATGGAGAGAATAAATAAATAAAATAGGGTTTCCCCTATTTGTCGCCCACGTTTTTTCTATTTACAATTAACATTGATTACCATTCATAACTATACTATTTACCACCTAAATATATTTTTAAATATTCTAAATACTACTTTCATATATTATGACTGATTTTACATTCAAATTCATAACTATCGAGGAAATAAAAAATTTGTAGTCATAAATTTTAGATGACTATGATTAGGGATGCACAAAAAACTGAAAAACTGGTAAAACCGCACCGAACCGAGCCAAATCGAACATCTAATGGTGATGCACGGTTTAAAAAAAAAAAACGGTTAATCTTGATTCGGTTTTGGTTCTATCCTAGAACCGAATCAAAAAAACCGAAAAAACCGTTTAATAATAGCCATTTGATTCAGACGATTTTTAGCCGTTGATCTCTAACCCTAGTATATAAAATGAAAAAATCTAGGTTTGTTTCACTTCTCTCCCTGCGCCTCTCTCTTCTTCCCCTCTTCTCTGCACACCTCCCTCTTCTCTTCTTCCCCTCCATCAAAAATCTAGGTATATCATCTGATGGATCATCTTCTAATATTCATGATGAGAACATCAAAACACAGCAAGGTATCTATCAAAATGCAATTTTCATTAATTCAAGTTCTAGTAAAACTCAAATTGGTTCTTTTTCTTCCCAACAAGGTCAGAAAGGAATAAACCAAGATTCTGCTATGCTTCAGCAGGTATACAATACACATATTTCTGTCCGGTTTGGTTTTAAGTGTCGTTTCTTGAAGGATTTATGAACTGTTTATAATTTTTGTATATTTGTTTGTATTAATAAAGGGTTTTGGGATGGATGCTGGAATTTTCTGTGGAGTGTTTGATGGACATGGAAAGAACGGTCAAGTCGCGAGTAGACTGGTTCGAAGTTGGTTGCCTGGTTTGTTATTAAACCAGAAGAAAGCAATTTCTTCACTTGATTTGGTTTTTAATAAGGATTGTGTTGAGCAATGAAAGAAAGCTTGTATTGGTGCTTACAAAGTAATAGATCAAGAACTTAAACTTCAAGAAAACTTGGATTGTTCTTGCAGTGGAACTACTTCTGTTACCGTCATCAAACAGGTAATTAACTGTAATTTTTGTTTGAGAATCATAAATTTTTAGATGATTTTATGTTCTTGGACTAATTATAGAGTTCATGGAACATGGTGAAGATCTTATTATTGCTAATCTTGGTGATTCGAGGGCGGTATTAGGTACTCGTTCTGATAATGGTGAAACAATGGCTGTTCAAAATCTGCATTGATTGATTATTACAGGTTGGCAACCATACAGCTATTTCACTGGCGAGATGCTGCTTAAAAAATTTGCTGAGCCTGGACCTATCTTGGTGCCACAGTCTAAAGGACTCTGCTTTAGGACTAATTGTGGAAAGCTGTTCAAATTTGAAAATTCTCAAATTGTTTGGATGCACACAGGTGTATATTAATCATTTTCAGAGCACTTTGTCAATAATTTTCTCTATGTTTTTTGGTTGTTATCATTTTGGTTTTCTGTAGCTCAGGAATATGTTGATGAATACCTACTTCGAGTTCCTTTAAGGAATTTGCTCATTTTGTGGATATGATATAACTGTAGAATTTCAGATGCAGCAGATGCCCCTTGTAGAATGGAGAGTTTTAATTGTGTTGGAGCTGTGGGTTTATGTGGTTGGTGATGTATATGTGAAGCTACAGGAAATGGGTGCTGGAAGATTTTTTTATTCCTGTTGATGTGAATGTTAGCTTTAATAGGAAGGCAATCAGCAATAACTTTGATTAGATATTCTAAGACTGTGCAAGGAAATTAGCAATAACTTTCATGTTTTCTCCTCCTCTTTCTGTTAGCTACTTAGCTTACAACGCCTTGTCCATTTAGATTCTACATATTTGTAATTGTCTTTAGTTTTATTGATCCATCTATTTAAATCTATTTAAATTTTTACATTTATAAAAATTTGAAATCCTAACCGGTTAAAACCGAAACCGAACCGAAAAAACCGAAACCGAGACGGTTTAAAACCGAACCGAACCGAACCGAACCAAAAAACTTAATGGTGACACTCGGTTTTCAAAACCGAAAAACCGAGACTCTCGGTTTTGGTAATGGTTAGGGAAAAAACCGAACCGAACCGAGCCATGTGCAGTCCTAACTATGACTGTTTTGGACTGTCGTATCTTTGACGACCGTAACTTTTTTAGTCGTTCATATACTGACGACTAAATTGAGTCTCATGGTCGTCATATTTTGTTGTTCTTCCACTTTAAAATTTTCACTATGTAACATTTATTTCATCAATGCTTTCATATTACCAAGAAGACGGTGTTTACATTTTTTTTATAATGATTCACAATTTTAACATTTTGTAGATAATCAAAATTTCATGTATGAAAAAAAAACCTTAAACAAAGAAATTTATGAGTATGAAGATTCAAGTGAAGAGCCAATCAGAGAAACTGAAGAAACTAATGATACAAGTACTCTGAATACTCAGGTATAGGTCCAAATGAGGTTGAATGTGATTTTTTTGGTTTGATTCAGCATGTTAAAACCGAAACTAACTCAGATTCGGCATGGTTAAATGATGAATGACATGCCGATTTTAAATAATCTGTATGGTATTCAAACCCATTCCATGCCAACATTGAGTATTTCTAATTTATCTGGAGACAATCGATATGGTCGAAGAAATCCAACTATGCCGACGGTGTCGAATAATATTTACAAAAGGGATATTATTTGGTTTTACTGTTGGCATAAATTGATGCTGAACCAACCATGTCAATTGTTTCGTGAAATTAGACAAAAACTTTGGTTTCGGTCATTGAGTTTGCTAAACCATAGACATATGTTTCCTATGCTGACTGTGGAACTTTAAAATATATAGATACTTCAAAGTTCTATAGTCGGTATAGATGAACAATCTCGAGTATGCCGACTGTTGAACTTTGACATATTTAGATAATATGAAGTTCTACAGTCGGCTAAATGAACAATCTTGACCATGCCTATTGTTAATTTTATTTCGACTAATTTACTTCTTCTTTTTTCACACCCTAAGCATGTGCGATAGTTGTGTCTAGATACTTCTGAGCACTATAAAAATGATTTGGTAGGTTACAAAATAATTTTGTAAGTTAGTATTGGTATTTTTTAGAAGTTATATAACTTTGTTGTGTTTTTCGCATTATGTAGGAATTCACAAGCAAAGATAAGGCAATTAAGTGGGTTGTAGACACTGCTCTCAAGAATAAGTGTGTATTAGTCAGAAACAATCAACGCATGCTTATTCTGTTTGAGATGTCTTACGAGAGAGGTGAGGAGTACGTCAACCACAAAAAAAGGGATATGTTTATCCAAAGAAGACTACAAGGGTATATATGACTAAAACGAGGAAGGATGGATCCCTTTTCAAGCTTGTATTTCAAATGGAAAATCAGAGTGATGTGTGATCTCCATAACCATAAAAATCTGAAGACTTTTGTTGGACACTTCATAGTTGCAAAATTGAAACCTGATGAATTTGAGAAAGTAAAGAGATTGAGTAAAACACGCTCCACGCCAAGTCAAATGCTCAACGGAATCAAAAAGAAGGATCCAAAGAATGTATCTTCCTTGGGTACAACTCATTGTATCCAAGCACGCATCAGAAGGAGGAAATGATAAGGTGGGTCGTTTATGCAATAATTTCTACATTTATTCATTGATTACAACTATACACAAAGTAAAAAAAGGAACGGACGACAAGGTCCTTCAAATATTCCTTGCGCTTACGTTGATTATACAATTTACTCAATCATTATTTCTGGTTCTTATGATGGACTGCACTTACAAAACAAACAAATATCATATGTCGTTGTTCAACATTGGGCCTACATCGAACAAGGTAACATTCATATTGGCTTGGTGTTTGAAGAGATATGAGAAGGATTATAGTTATCTTTTTTACTTTAGAAAGGTTGAAGTTACTTTTCCATGGAAAAGATCTTCCAAGGGTCATAATAACAGATAATGAACAAACATTAATGATCTTGATTTCCGATGTTTTTCCGGATGGATAAAATTTCCTTTGTACATTTCGTATAGTGAATAATATGGAGAGAAAAAAACCATTTTCATGCGCTTATTGAACCACCAAACAAGGATATCAATATTTCTAAAAAAGTAGAAGATAAGGAAGTAGTTCGCATAAGCCAACTATCACCAGAAGAACAAGAGGAAGAGAGATAAAATTAAAAAGAAAATTGACAAACAACACAATTTTATTTAATAAAAAATGGTTGAGTTTTATAGGAGTGTTGGATGAATGGGTTTGGTCAATCATCGAGGGTATATATGAAGAGAATTTTAAAATGTTTATTGCTCATTGGAACGATAGTTACCCAAGTGTGGTCTCGTATTGTAGGACCCAGTAGTTGGATCCATACAAAGAGAAATTTGTGCGGGCATGGACCAACTGATATAAACACTATACAATGAAGCCACTAGTATTGCAGAGTCTTCTCACGGACGATTAAAAAACTCTTTGATTTGAATCAAGGAAATGTTGTTATGGTGACTGAAGCTATGGAAGAATACTTTAAAAATGATATCGATAAAATTTAAAAAAGAAAATCAAAAAAATCTCAATAGAGAGGAAGACAGTAAATTTAAGAGATGAAAAGTTGCTCCAGGGAATATAATACAATATGTCACATTGGGCAATAACCTATATGATGAAAGAATTAAATTATGAGAGAGAATATGGCCATTCAGGTGATGTGTATATTTGTCATATAATCGTATATGGAACTTCCATGTCGTCTTATACTTGTGAAATATATAGATATGATACCTATTGAGGTTATTGATCCATTTTAGCAGCGACTCTCTTTCACCCCTCATCCTACATAAGTTGCTGGAGAAAATATATGTGATTTAAAGAAAGGCAGATAACTATTCAACACTTAAGCAAGTGAGAACGTGGATCAACGATAAATTTTGTTAATCCAAATCAGGCAATTCAGTCACCCATACACATTAAAAATTGATGAACCAATAAAGGGAAATCTTTTTGGTAGACCATCAACCAAACTAACAATGAAAAAAAAGAGGAAATTAAGAAACAAGTGAGTGAACGTGAAAGTGAACATGTGGATAATAAGAAAAAGTTTCATCCACTTTTGAGGTATCTGAAGCGAGTTATGATAAAGCATTGGTTCCAAAGAAAAGGGGAAGGACGAAGAAGGAGGATAGTAAATCAAGTCAACAACAAAAAAACGATAATTCTGAAGTTATACCCAACGTTGATGTATCACCGATTCCAAAGAAAAAGGAAATGACGAAGAAGGAAGATGCTAAATCAAGTCAACAACAATAAGATGAGAATTCCAAAGCTATACCAAACATTCATGAAGCACCGGTTCCAAAGAAAAGGGGATGGTCGAATAAGGATGATAGTAAATCAAGTCAACAACGATAACAAGATAAGAATTCTGAAGCTTTACCCAACGTTGGTGAAGCACCAGTTACAAAGAAAAGGAGAAGACCGAAGAAGGAAGTTAGAAAATCAACTTAATAACAAGATAAGAATTCTGAAGCTATACCCAACTTTGATGAAGCACCTGTTACAAATAAAAGGGGAAGGCCTAGAAAGGAAGATAATACATCAAATCAAAAACAACAAAAGAAAAATACATACATATAGAAAAATATGCAGCAGATGTACGACGAATTTCTTCGGGATCCAAATTTTCTTTCTCCAATGTCCCTCCAAACGTTTCCTTTATCATAAGTAGTTTGAGTTTTTTTACTATATACTCACCAGTCAAGTGGAACTTTCGGATTGAAGTCTCCCAACGAAATAACTTCTTAGTCAGAGCGTACAACTGGTCCCATATTAAGTCCTTAGAGTTATCTTCTTCTGAAACAACTTTCTCTTTCATATTAAGGCCTAACATTTATTCAGTATTATCGTGGATCAAGGTCATATCGTCAAATGGGAAATACAAGATATTAGTTTTACCGCAATACTCTCGGAAGAGAAACTCATAGTGACACCATCATTCTCCGTGTAATTGAGGACTGTAGGTAACAACCTAGATGCTTCTACTAGTTCTTTAACATCTTCATATTCTTTTCCAATATCCCAAACAAGCATCGATTGGCATTTGCAAACGCGTAACACATCCTTATAATCCTACAAAACAAAACAACATAAATATGAATTGATGATTCATATTATTAACAAAATCATACATAATACTTAAAATAAAACAAAAGGTGGACAATCTTACATAAGTTGAATAATTTTACAAGCCCAAATTTTTTGTAGCCAAATAAGAATTTAGGTTCTTCTGTTTTGACCTAAAGCTCGCTATTTTCACGGCCAAGTAACATAAGATGAGTATTGATGGTGGATTTTTGACAAGAGCTAGAATTATAAAATCACCCTCTTCCCAGCAGCAAAAACATAGAAACATCTGCGCATATTCCTGACTTTGTATCGAAATATGAAATATTGTATTTTTGCTTATGTTTCGTAAGAGAATTAAGATACAAACTCTACAAATAACTACGTGCGTTCTATATGGATCTTAGTATCTCTAATATATACAATATTTTTTCCATATCGAACTAGTCTCAAGTCGCATAATTTCCATGGTTGAATTCCTTGAACTTGTCGAGAATGCGCATCAATGTTAGAACAACATCGATTTACTTTGGGAATATCGGGTGCCCGATCTTCGAAGACACGTCCTAGCTTAATTCCCTTTTCTCGAAGACACGCCTAAATTTGATGGTCAGTCCTCAAAAAGTGCAGCTTAGTTATAATGACCAAGCCCTGTGGACGCGTCCTAAACCAGCAACCGATCGTCGAGGACGCGTCATGGCCTAATGGCCAGTACTTGAGGAAGCACATCAATGGTTATCAAAGCGTCCTAAGGACGCATCCCATATACGACGCCAGCTTCTCTATAGGGCTGGCTCAAAGCTAGAGCCAGCCTTCTTAAAAGATCCCACAAGGATGTGTCATTACAACGTTGGCCTAAAGCCAACGCCAACTTCTCCATCGCGTTATCTCAAAGCTAGCGCCATCCTTCTATGAATCATTCCCAAGAACGCATCTTTGGAAATGGATTTAGGCCAGCACCAGCTTTCCTACGGCTCTAGCCTTGAGCTAGCGCCGACATCTTGTCATGCGTCCTTGAGGACACGTCTTCATTTGTGGCGTTGGCCTAGTGCTAGCACCAACCTACTCCAACCATTCCTTGAGGATGCGGCCTCGTAGCAGCGTCATCCCTCAGGATGCGTCATTTCATATGGTACCAATATTTTTCCAATGAAAAATCTTGAGTACAAACACTTCCAAAACTATGCCATATTACTTTTATACTAGCGCATGATTAATAAACTTACTATTTTTACTAGACTCAACACTAGTTAGTCTAGTTAAACAACTTAGTGAAATGAGCAACTTGCCTTTCTAATTTAACAAGTTATTGACCTGACTTAACCAAAATAGTAATAGTCCATAAATCTGCTATTTTCTACGAGATATCAAATACATCATATGGGGGATTCTCATTGCGGTATTGGTCTGGCGGTCTGTGGCAACGTGCGATATAGTAACACATCCACGACAAGAAGGTAATAAGTAGTGGGACGGTTAAGAGCAGTTGAGAGGATGAGGAGTAGTGGTCATACATTCCTCTTGACTTACAGGACATGAATCCACTACAATCTCCACGACCATCACTTTTCCATATCTTTGTAACTTCCACAACTTTGAAATCAGTGTGTTCATGCATAGTAAGAGATCTATCACGGAGATAATCTACTCTACAATCCCTTATTCAGTCTTCAACTACTCACCATCACTTTCGAATCACACATTAATTTCTCATATTTCTTTGCTTCCCTCCCCTAACATCAACCCATTATCTCAACCTTTGTGACCGAAGCAGGAAATGAACGATTATTTCTTGGTTTAGGCTCGTGTTCGATTTTTATCTCTTGAACCTACAAAAAGTACTCTTTGCCATTACATTTTTTTCACCCTAAAACAATGAGTATGGGGAATGTTGCTCCCTTTTAATTTCTTTACTATATCCCCATATTGCTTTCCTTCTACGAGTATTTCGCCACGAACTTCATATTCTCCTTGTACTTGATCTAGTTGTTCTTCCTCAGCACCTGCTCCAACCTCATCTTCAGTAGGTTCACGGAATGAAAGGCTATTGTTATTCCTATGAGGAAAAAAATTAGTCCCTCTTCTTTGTCCCCTAAACGTTTAGGGCGACCATTACGAGGAGGAATAAACTTAGTAGTTGCTTTAGATTTACTCCTAAACACAAGACATAAAAAAAATCCATCGAACTACAAAAATAATGTGTATTTTACAACCTAAAGTTGGCATGGATAAAAAATAAAAAACAACATCTTGTATTGCATAAAACACGGTCCTTATTGATAAAAAAAGTACTGATTGTTGAAATTTTCTAAACAGTCGGCATTGATATGAAAATTATCGACAATGCCGATATTTTTTCTTAATGACTGTCATTGATATAAAAAATACATAATATACCGCCACTTAGTATTTTTACAATAAAATTGTTGACATGGTCTGTATGGTATTCAACGATAAAGTCATACCGAAAGTCTACATGCATATAAATGGTTAGAACTTCATAAAAAGTCGGTGGCATTCATCTAAAGAGAAACGATGGATACAATAACCAGTATGACATTCATCTTTATATGGCAGTCAACATGACATTCATCTTCCAATAAATGCAGGCCTTAACCCTGTAACTACTTTTCTACTGCGTTTTATGAATACAACCTATTCAATCTAGTTTAAATCAACCAAAACACTTAAAATACGAGCGAGAATCACTTACCTTCTCACTTGAGCCATTTGATTGAGAGTTTGATTGTTTGGGCTTCTTTTTTCTTCTTGATTTGCAATTGAATGTAGCTTCTCTTTAATTTTTTATTTTGATTTTGCTTGAGCCGCTTTCACGATACGGGGATCATCAACATGCTTGAATGATTGCTTCATTCAACTCATATTTATAAAAGTTATTATTTCCACGAAGAATATTGTAGAATCGACTATGAATCGGTTAGAAATAGATGATGGAAGGAAAAAAAAGGAGGAAGGGGGGAGAGGGGGAAAGAAATAAACAGAGTAGGAATAAAAAGATAAATGCGGATACTAGTTTTAGGTTTTGTTTTTAAGATTTAATTAAGAAAAGTGGTAAGGATAACTTAGTAACTTCGGTACTTGAAAAAACCCCTTATCAAAATAACCAACATAGTTTAACCTAAGAGTATTCCTCAATTTGTGGGGGTATCCCCTAAATATGAGTTCTTTACTTTTTCTTTTTAATTTTATTTATTGAGTATTTTATTTTTCAAAGGGAAGAAAAGCTTGGTTATTAAATAGCAAGAATTGTAGCACATGATAGAGTCAGAAATACATCTTGGTATATAATTTGACCAAGTCTTAAATGTAGGAGAGATTATATCATTTACCAAAACATGAGCTACTGAATTGTAGTTCTAAAAATAAAATTGATAGAAAATTTCAAAACTCTACGGTCTAAAACTAAACTCGTGGAAAGTTATTATTTCTATTATTAATAAAATTTACTATCATATTGGAGTCATCTTCTAATATTATTTTTGAGATATCAAAAAATTATGCTAATTGAAATACTTTTAGAAAAGCTTGCACTTAAGTTTTTTTTTTAATTATTATTAGGTTTTGATAAGGCATGTTTTTATACTTATTTTTAGTCAAATAGGGCATATGTGAATTGCATGGAAAAATTTAATAGGTTCCAAAGTCTAAAAAGAAAATTATATTCAGTAGTTATAAAATCGTTTCAATGTAGAATAAGGAATGAGAAAATATTAATTATCATGGTTATTACAGGTTTGCCAAAATTTTATGGAAATTATCAATCTAGTAAATCTAACGGTGAAGTTTATTTTGTATTATATGGATTTGGTAAATTGTAATGGAAATTAGTAATCTTTCCACTATGTTGTAATAATCTTGTTAGTTATGGTTAAGAAAATATCAAGATTGAGCTTTCACGGTAATTTGTTTTGAAATTTATACTAACGTGGCTAACCCACTGAATATTTGTTAAAAAGATATTTTTTTTGTAAGAAAAAGAGCTGCCTCAGCAAGCTCAAGTTACAGAGTTGTATTTTGCACTGGCTAGGACAGTCATTTGCGAAGCCTAAGTTTCCTCCGAGCTTCCTATGTCCAGATTACACTTTTCTAACAGAGGAGATTGGAGATATCTAATCAAAATACTGTTGTCCCAGTATATATAATCCGTGATACTGTTTTTAGACATTATGTTAATTAAATTAAAAGTTAGGGTGTTTTCACTACGCTGGATTAAGTTAAGGGTTCCCCATCATAAAGGTGACTTCTTCAAAATTTCCTCCAACCGATTGATAGTAGTTTAAGCTAAATCTTCATTGAACTTCCTTTTTGTAGATGTTTTTAATGGCCTCTAGGACAACATTGTCTTCAGAAGAGAAGTATATATTCGAAGTATGCAGCTCCTTGGCCCAGCTCACATCTAGATCAGCTCTTTTTCCTGCTCCATTGCCATCTTCCTTGTGGAAAGCATAAGTTCTTGCTCCAATGGAGTTTCCTCTGAAGGACATAGCAAACATAACAATATTAGTCCAGTGAGAAGAAGAAGTATTAGTATCTGATTTTTGGGAATTGTTATTTCTCAGATAACAAATATTAATATTTAGCCCAAATTTCTGTCTGTGATTAGTCAAGACTCTGCTTCTTGTTTCCTTATCCGTATCCTAAAATTCAGAATGTGATTGCTATTATGTATCACTCTGTCGAAAGAACTTATGTGTTGTCTGATGTTATGAGCAGTTTAGTCAGCAGAGTGAGAAATTCCTTTGAAGAACAAATCACATCTATCTTTCCATATAAACCAGGTTGTAGTTGCATAAGAGGAGGTCCAAGAAGAAGCCGAGTTAGTTATAGAAAAATTATAGTTAAGCTAGGCATAGAAATCTGTAAAATTATGGAACACCTTGTGATTTTCCCCAAATATTTTTATCCAAACAGCCGCAACATAGGGACAAAACATCATACAATGAGAGATGTCTTCATTAGCACTTTTGCACCTACTACATACATGATCGATGTAATGCAGAATGCTGGCAGTTCTGGCATTAGTGGGAAAAATGCCATAAGCACATTTCTATATGAACAGATTAATAGATGGAGAGGATTCAATTTTCCAAATTTCCTTCCAGGCAGGGTTGAAGGTGTCATTTTTATACTTGTCCTCAATTTTCCTATTATAGAGAGATTTGACAGAGAAATCCCCTTCGGCACTTAAGCTCCAAGAAATATAGTCTTCTTCATTGATATTTAGAGAAGTATCAAGAATTGCTACTTGGTCTTCATGAGAGAACCATATGGCCATAATGTTATGGTCCCAATTGCCTTGAAGATTTATAAGTTTCCCAACATGAGTAAGATCAGTGGGAAAATTTGGAGATTTCTCTAGAAGATTATCTTTGCTTGTGACCCATATATCCTGTCAAATTAAGATAGATTTTCCATTTCCCACTTTCCAAATGTGATACTTTTGAATATTTTTTATCCTTCAAGAATACCTTTCCAGATCCATTAGTCAGAACTTTTTGGTGTTGTGTCCATCCTGTTAATATCCTGGTTGTCAAAATGTTTATCCTTCATGATTAAGGAAAGGAGAGAATCAGGTTCTTGAATCATTCTCCGACCAATTTTAGTTATCATGGCTTCATTAAATATCTCAGTGTTCCTGAAACCCAGGCCTCCCATCTCCTTTGGTTTGCATACCGAATCCCAAGCAATATAGTACAACCCTTTTGTTTTTACAGGGTTTTTGTTCCAGAAGAAATCTTTTTGAAGAAGTTTCAGCAAGATTTTCAGCATGAAGAAGTTTCCTAGAAAGAGCTTCCATACAGAAAAGGAAAAGATATGGGGAAATATGATTTCCTTGCCTCAAACCTCTAGAAGGTTTAAAGAATTTACCAGGAACTTTATTAACCAGAACAACAAGATTAGTGGTTGAAATGCATTGATTGATTAGGTTGCACAATATTTCATTGAAGCCCATCTTTGCCATGATGGAAAACAGAAATTTCCAATCAACTATGTCAAAGGCTTTAGCCATATCAATTTTGATCCCCATAGTACCCTTTTCACCTTTTTTACCCCCTTGGTGTTCATATTGTGGATAAGCTCATGAGCTATAGTAATATTGTCAGAAATTTGCCTTCCATGAACAAAAGCATATTGAAATGGAGAAATGAGCTTTGGAAGAAGAGGTTTCAATCTCTGGGCAAGGATTTTGGATATAATTTTATAAGTAGTGCTGCAGAGGTAAAGCTGTCAACGGATGCTATCGAAATGGATACTGGCTCAGCCGGTTCCGATATCCGATAAGTTCCGACGGAATCTTAAACTTCAAATCCGATTCCGTTTCGATAAGCTTATCGGATATCGGATATTATCCGATAAATATCCGATAACTGATATAAATCTTAAAACCTGTTTTTTCACTTCAAATTTTTCACTTCATTTAAGCATTTCCAGTTCATAATTCAGTTCTTAAACTCAACAGATTTTTTACAAGACAAACGTAAATGTTACAAAATGAGCAAGGTGACAGTGATTCTACTTTTAGTGCCATCACATTAACACATTATAGGCACATTATAGTTTTTAGGTAACAGTACAATCATATAATTCACTAAGAATTAGCTTCCCATTGTACATACAGCTATAATTAAAATGAGCATACTTGTAGCATGTAACTAATTGTGGGGTCATCTGTATCTAACTCTGCTCCTTGCAGTCTCATAAGAACTTCCATCATAACCTTGCATGAGACAAGAGTCAAAGGCGATATAACAAAAAAAAAACAAAAGGAAGCTCAAATGATTAACTAGTTAATAACTAGCAGATCCGAAAGATGCATCATTACACAGGCTCCATATAAATCCATATTCATTCTTTATCATATAAACCTCAATTCACTAGAAGTAAAGTTTAAGTTTTTAACATCGATTAGGACAACACTATCTGATGCATAAAGCTAAAATTACTAGTGTTATCAGCAAACTAAAACATATCAATTCTTAAACTGTAGCATATTGATATGATATATAACATAGCAAAAGTTTATTTTACCCGCAAGTGCGAACGTGATCATACATTGTAAACCTATAGCCTCAATCAAGATATCTGAATCACTTTTGGAGCAGTATCGGATGTGTACTGCACAATAAAATAGGTGAAATAGAGAGACATGCCATGGTCATAACTTTGAAGTTTTTCTACCTTAATCAAGATGTGTCACCAGAATAGCACATTCTAACTCATAAACATAAAACATCCATCATTCAAAATTACACTCTATTTTATAGCTACATGCAATCACTATCAATTAAACGTCAACAAAAATAATGCTGGAGAATAATAACCACATAAAAGTTGTAAAGTTCTGAGAGATTTACATAATTCCCCAAATTTCGATCAAAAATAAACCAACACTAATTGAACTCATATAGCTACAGATCGCACAACCCTAAATTCAAACTAATCTTCACAGTTTTCTTTCAGATTGTAAATCTTAATAACACAACAACAAAAAAAAAAATCGCAACTCAGATTCAAATAATCGTATATTTAAAGATCAATTTTAGGTAAGAAATTAACAAGACCAAATCATAGTTATCAATAAAACAAATTAGATCAAGTACCTTCATAAACTTGATTTAATTGGATCTTTCGATCTGTTGAAATTTCCTCTTCCATGATAATCCAATTTCGAAACCCTAACCTTCGACATTTTAACTTTCAAAATCAATTTGGAAGTATAAACACAATGATTATCAGTAAAACAAATGAATCATAAAATTGAAGTAGAAAATCAAAAGTTAGAGTTAGGGTTCACTTCCTTTAATTTGGTTTTGCAACTTTCGTGGGAAAAGACTGAGAGATAGATAAAAGAGAGAGTATTTAATGGAGAAGATTCAGAAGAAGAAGAAGGTGGTGGTGATGGAGTGGTGGCGTTGAGAGAGATGGTGGTAAAGAGAAAGCCGAGAGATGGTGGTGAATTTCAGGATCTGTTCACTGAAGAAGAGGGGAAGAATTAGGAAGAAGACTATAAGAGAACAAGAGAAGTGAGTCTGTACGGGGTAGGTTTAGTTTACTTACTCTTACTTACTCTTATCGGTAACGGATATTATCCGAAGGATACTGGCTTAGCCGGTTCCGTTACGATAACACTAAATATCATATAGAAATATCCGCTTCCGACATCCGATATCCGTTATATCGGATAATATCCTATAGGATCCCGGATTTTCGAAAACGGCTATCGGATTTCGGATTGGGATTGACAGCCCTATGCAGAAGGATATTGATATGAAATGAACAGGTTAAGAAGGAACATCAATTTTGGGTATAAGGGATAAGAAAGTGAGTTTATTTCCTTGAGCATAAGCCAGAATTGAAGAAATGTTGGACCATGTTGAAAATGTCCGTTCCCACAATGTCCCAAGTGGCTTGGAAGAAATTAGAAGAAAAACCATTCGGTCTAGGAACTTTGTCTTCTTCCATGTTAAACAGAACATTTTTGGTTTCAGAGACATCTGGGGTAGCTAGAAGATGGTCATTCTCAGAAGAAGTAATGGAACTAGGAATAAGATCCAGAATGAAGTTGTCAAGAGAGATATCTTCAGCAGTGGCCATTACTTGAAAATGATTGGTGAAGCATACAGAGACTAAAATACCATCAGTGATCCAATTTCCATTACTATATTGGGTAACTTGAATCTTGTTCCTTCTTATTCTTTTTTTTTTTTGCAGAAATATGAAAACAATGAGTAATTCTGTCTCCATGCTTTATAGTTTGATCCTTGCTTTTAGTTTTCCAGAACCTCTCCTAAATATTGTACCAATGTTTAACAGAAGAATTAGCTTTTCTAAGAGTAGAAGCTTTGTGAGAATCAAATTTGTTTTGGTGTTCCCATAAACAACTTTTTTGCATACACTGACTTTGATTTTAACCTCCTTAAGTTTTCTTACTAGGATAAAAGCAGAGGAACCAACAAGATTCAAAAACCAACATTGAGATATTATCCTTTTGCAATCCTTGTGATCAAGCCAAAGACCAAAGAACTTGAAAGGGATTCTTCCTGGATTCCAGTTAGGATTATAATTTAGAAGAATTGGGTTATGATCAGAACCAATGGCAGGGAGGTAAGATATGGTGGAATTTGTGAAAAGGTCTAACCAGTTTTTAGAAGCCAAACCTCTATCAAGCTGGTCTTTGGGTTATTCCCATCCCTTTTATTGGACCATGTGAAAGGGAAAGCAGTATAATCCAGATCCATGAGGTCCAACTCCTCAATTTTATTATTAAAGATATTGGCTTCAGAATGATCTATGGGGTGACTACTAAATTTCTCATGATCATGCAAGACAAAATTAAACTCTCTCATAATCAACCAGGGGTGGGAGATGGTTTTGGTTGTTTCCTCTAATCTTTGCCAGGTTTTTAACTTATTTTTGGTGGTATATGGACTACCATAATAGCCTGTAAAGAGCCATGGAGTATTATTGGCAGAGGAGATAATAGCATTGATATGATGAGGGGAGTAGTCCAGGATGGTAACCTTGAGGGATGATTTCCAAGCTAGACTAATTCTACCTACTGTGCCAATATTACCTATAGGATCTATAGAACAAAAGTTAGTAACCCCTATGTTGTCTAAGATAGAGATAAGGTTATGGAATTTTTGTTTCGTTTCAGCCAGGAAAAAAAGGTCTGGGTTATGCTTATTAAGAATGTCATTTAAGTAGTTGCTGGTGATTTTCCTACCTAACCCCTAACAATTCCAAGCTAATAAAGTAAAAAATTGCCAGAAGTAAGAAACAGTAGGGTAGATGAAAATGATTATGCTATAGCCACATAGATAAACAAGGTTATGGTTAATATGCACATAAAAGAATGATATAATAATAATAGCATTTAATATGGAGAAATTGAATTTGAGGGTCGGACATAGTTGGTTTTGGAATATTACCTCAGTGGGGAGAAAGCTTACAGTCTCCATATTTTTTCCAATAACTAGATCTGGGGAAACAACAATTACCTCTTGATGGGGGGTGATATCCGTAGTAAAATCCAAATTGGTGTTTTCTTTGACTTTCTTGTGGTTCATAGTAACGATTTTCGTTCAGTCATTCTTCCTTTTGACCTCCGCATTAGACTTGGCCTTGGGTTTGTCTTCCTTTCCAAAGTATATATCAAGTCTCCTTTTTGCCTAAGCTTCCTTTTTGGTTATGTTGTGGTTTTCATTCATTCAAGCTAGGATTTCCTCAATGGTAGGGGTTTCAGGTAAGATGAAAGAAAAGGTATTAGGAATTTGAGGAAAGTTATATTGTTCATGGACCAGGATCGAAGAGGTGTTTTGGTTCTTGTTTTTCAGTCTGGAAACTCCTTTGATATTGCAAGATTTTTGCTTTGGTGTAGGGGTTTTTCTTTTGTCACCAGAGATGATTTTCTTATGCTTTCGTTGACAAGCTAGAACTTCTGGGTTCTGAGATTGAAAAATACCTTGTATGGGATCTTGAAGACCATCTTTGAATATAATTTGTTCATATGTTCCTTCTAACTCATTACGGTTGTTGGCCAGGACAATTTTGCGTTGGGAATCCCTCATTTTGATAGCACATTCCATAGCAATATCTTTATCCGAGAATCCTTTTTTCTAAGTTTTGGCTATGATAACCTGATTATGATATTTAACAGTTTGTGGAGATACGTTTACGGATGGAATGATCATTTTGTTAGAAATGTTCAGCTTTATCTTCACAAGGAGGACCATGATGATCTAGGATTCTACAGACCTTACAGAACTGCAAGCCATTGAGAGCATAAGCAAATTCCAACCAATAGGAAATGGTCGGTGTTTTATAGGTATTTACCCAATATTTCAGAGCTCTATCTGATATCAATATTGAGAAGGACTTCCATATTCTTTTCATCATCTTCCCTTCCATATGGTTTTTTATCTTCTTGAAATATATCGGCTGGTCTTAGGATATTACTCAAATCTAGGATTATGTGCCTTAGGACCCTTTTTATAAGAACCCAAATCATCGCAGAATAGAAGTTAGCTTCATCTATGAAATTTGGACCAGAAGATGGAACCTCAGTGAGAACAATCAATATTCCAAATATTCCTCTAGTACCACCTTTTATGAAAACCCTATAGTCTTATATATATCCAAGCTTATTAGAATAATAGTTTCTTCTTTTGTTCCATAATTGGACCTCAGCTTCAACTCTCAAGTCCCATTTATTATTTATGAATCTTGATATGGACCTAGTATCATGAAACGTTTTACTGCAAATTCTTCCAATAAAGGTCCATTTCCAGTCAGCTTTCCTTTTTGGAAAAATATTATCAGCATTAATGAAGACATTCTGGAAAAGATTTTCAGGGATGTTGAGAGTGGAGTTCATTTGGTTTACAAGATTAACCATGCTTTCTTTGGATTTGGAGGTGGAGGAATAGGAATCCATGGTTAGAGAAAGAAAAGTGAGGGTAAGTTTCTTTCCTGTTAGAGAGGGAAAAATATAGAGATTTGGAGGTTCATCTTTAATTTTAATGCATTGATTTGGTTGGATGGTCAATATAAAGTACATCACGGGTTTGTTTTTATGATGAGAGCAGGAAGAGGCTAACACCCTACAGCTGCTGCAAGGAATTCGACCAATGGAATTGAAACAATAACAACATTTGAACTATATGACACTCGACCACAAGACACACGAAACCGTGTGGAATTGATTCTCTCGTAAAAATAATAGGAAGGAAAGGAAACAAATCGGGAAACTAAGGATTTCCTTCCTATATGACATCACTTTACTTGTATCTTACTCAAGATTGTTGAAGTTAACTATGAAAACAAAACAATCAAGTTTTACTTTAAAGAAGGAAAATACGAACCGAGAAAGGGAAGAACTGTCGAGATTGGATTCTCTTTAAAGAAAGGATATTTGAGAATATTTGAGGAAGATACTCGAGTTTTGGGTGTTGTATTAGGGACACATAGGTAATGAAGAGAGTTAAAAAAATAAAATAGAAGAAGAAAAAAATCCATCTAACTGCAACTCCGATCAAACAAAGGAAGAAGAAGAAGAAAGTGTTACAAAAGCTTATGTTGTTGATTTAGTTGTTAAAGCTTTCATATTCGAGGCATCAACAACGGTTTTTAACACCTTTAGCAACGATCCATCTACAGCTCCAACGACGGATTGGTCTTCTACGTCAGAAAAGAATAGTTCTTTTTAGCTACGCCACTAAACCGCCATTCTGTGTTGCTTTCCTGGTGTGTCGTTTATTCATTAAGAGAATAAAAGAAAATTATAAGTCTTTTTGCTCAATAATAAAATTAAATGTTTAATCAATTTTCTTGGATTTTTCTTATTACCATGAGTGGCTAGATTTCTTCTCTAGGGTGTATGAGGAAACTATTTTTTATGGGTATTTATTAATTTTCAATTTCTTTGATTTACTACTCTATTTTTATGCTTTTTGACGATTAATAATTTTCTCTTCTAAAAAATACTTCAAAATAATTGTTCGCGATAGACTTTAGGCTATTGAAATTTTATAAGCGAAGGAGAATTAGATTTTTAGCATAACAACGAAAGTTATAGTATTAAGTTTTAAAACGATAAATCTTCCAAAACATGAGATCGAGTTCCAAAATTGTTTTGAGTATTTGAGAGTAATAGTTAAAGTAGTGATTAATTAAGTTTACAACCATCAGAAATAGTGGAATCCGAAACCCTAGAATTTTCTCATAATTGTTAATTAATCAATTTGTATAGTTATTTTCTTTAAATTCAATTTGTAAATTGATAGACACATTTTAGTGTCTAAATTGCACCTTAATTTCTAGTGAGTTAGTATTCGATTTTGTGTCTATTACGTGTTTTTATGCTTTTTGTAGGTACATTAGAAGAATAAAGATTTGTGGAAAAATTGGCTCAAAAAGTGTTCAAAGCACCCGGAAAAATGGATCAAGGCACCCACACTTTGGATTGGGGCACCCTTGGATCGGGATGAGCTGGATCGGACCAACTCAGCGGGTCAACTCGGCCCAGTCAACTCGGTCAAAGTCAGTTGACCGAGTCAAAGCTTCATCGGGACAGCTTCATCTGCAGCAAAATTTCGATTCAGATTTTCTAGCGATTTCATCACAAATTGGGAGTTACCCAATCTAATTCAAGGTTAGTAGAATCGATTAGAATCTCTAGAAGCCGAAGATAAGGGCCAGAGGAGCATGAATTTGGACGGGAACAGGAATCCATCCCTGTTTTGGATTGGCATCAAATTCTCGTCAAATCACCGAGTTATAATGGGATTAGAACATCCTAGAAGATTCACAGGGCCTATATAAAGAGTTTACAAGCCTCAGAAATAAGTACGCAGCCCTAGAGATCAATTTACCCTTTTTCCGTTCAAGTTCCGACACCGGCCGGCTACTGCTGCTGCTCCCGGTGACCGTGTTCTTCACCCATCGCCGCTGAAGAAGAAGACAGTGCATCGTTTGTATCTGTTGCTAATTCAAATCTCTCTGTTGCTATTTCTCACTGTTATATTCTTGGTTGAATTGAGTTGTAACAGTGGAACTGATTCTGTAACGCATCTGCCGTGTTGCTGTTTAGCTGTTACAGCGTTAATCAATTTTGTAATCTTTGTTTTGAGCAATGAAATCAATTTTTGAGCAAGTTTTCTTCATCATGGGCTAAGTCTATTTACTGGGATGATGGATAAGGTAATTTTCTCAATTTTATGTGACTTAATTATTTTCTAATAATTATTTATAGATCTTTTATTATTAGAATTGCATAGTTTTAAATAGTAAAAACGGTTTTCTTTCAACAGTTGTGCTTTTGCTTGATGGATTATGCTTAGTTAATTAATTTTGATAGTTCATGCTTGTGATTTACCTCTGTTTGTTAGCATAACAAAACCAATTTTGGCAATTATTTGGGCTTCAATTAATTTAAAAAGAATTATCTGATTAATCACATAGGTTGTTAGAATTACCTGATTCCTGATTCCTGGTATTTTTAAAATTATTCAAAAATCATCCTTAGGTTATTTAGTCTTTTCATACTCCTGGAATTTTCTAGAGTTAATTTAAGTCATTATTTTCTAAAACCATTACCTTCACAAGTTCGAGTAACGAACTCTTTATTTACCACTTCTAAAATTACATCAACTTTTGGCGCCGCCGACGCAGACTTGTTTTTAGGTTTAGGGTTTTAGATTTATTTTTAGGTTTTTATTTTTAGTTTTATTATTTTACTTTGTTCTATTTTACGTTTGTTTTGGTATTTTTCCTTTTTACTACAGGTTCGATTTTGGATCGAAAAGAGATTACCCCCAAGTTTTGGAGTTAAAGCTAAAGACTTGGAATTAAAAAAGGGAAAAGCTTAAAGAACGAAAAAGAAGATCGAAGATTTTATTTTTTTTAAAAAATTAGATTTTTAGTTTATTTTAATTAGTTTTAATTAGTTTTAATTAGTTTAGAAAATTGTATTAGGGTTTTTATTGATTCTGTAATTTTTATTTTATTTTTGGACACTTTTGGACATTTTATTTTTAAACCCTACGGAAGGGTAATTTTGATTTCATGCCTAGAGCTCCATACCCAAGGTTGTTAGCACCTACTAGGAAGGAATCTAATTTTAACGAAATAATGGAAGTGTTTAAGCAGGTCACTATCAACCTTCCATTATTAGATGCAATTAGGAAGATTCCCCCCTATGCCAAGTTCCTTAAGGACTTGTGCACACGAAAGCGAAAGCATAGTGTGCAAAAGAAGGCCTTCATAGCTAGCCACGTAAGTTCTATTCTGCAGGATAGTACAACTCTTAAGCACAAAGATCCAGGTTCCCCAACCATTGCTTGCACGATAGGAAACTACCGTGTAGAAAGAGCTTTACTCGATTTAGGAGCCAGTGTGAACTTACTGCCGTACCATGTGTACCTCCAGCTAGGACTAGGCGATTTGAAACATACCCAGATGACTTTGCAGTTAGCTGATAGGTCCGTAAAAATTCCTCGTGGTGTCATAGAGGATGTTTTGATTGAAGTGGATAAATTTATTTATCCAGTGGACTTTGTTGTGCTTGATACCAAACCCGTGCCTGATCCAGAAAATCAGATACCGGTTATACTAGGTCGCCCGTTCTTAGCAACATCTAATGCGATCATTAACTGTCGTAACGGTGTCATGAATTTGTCTTTTGGTAACATGACGATTGAGCTGAATATCTTCAACATTAGTAATCAACCACTAGAGTTAGATGACCCCAGCTTAGAGAATGTCAACATGATAGAGACTCTGGTTCAGGAGTCATTACCGAACACTTTAATAGAAGACCCGTTAGAGAAATGTCTAGCCCACTTTGGATTAGATTTTGATGATAGGGAAATTAATGAGGTGAGTACTGTGTTAGATTCAGTACCCGTGTTAAACACCAGCAATAGGTGGACACCTAAGTTCGAACACTTACCAGTCCCTAAGTCAAACCTAGTTCATTCCCTTGAAGAACCCCCAAAGTTGGACCTTAAGCAGCTACCAGATACTCTGAAATATGTGTACTTAGGCCCATCAGAGACCTTACCTGTGATTGTAGCTTCAGATTTGGATATGGACCAGGAAAATAGGCTAGTAACCATGCTTCAAGATAATAAGAAAGCCTTAGGATGGACCATAGCAGATATTTGGGGAATTAGCCCAACAGTTTGTATGCACCAAATCCATTTAGAAGAGGAGTCCAAACCATCTAGGGAGATGCAGCGTAGACTCAACCCAAACATGAAGGAGGTAGTTCGAACGGAAGTGCTTAAATTGCTAGATGCGGGTATTATATACCCAATTTCAGACAGTAAGTGGGTCAGCCCAGTTCAGGTTGTACCCAAGAAATCAGGTATCACTGTAGTCAAGAATGAGGATAATGAATTAATCCCAACCCGAGTGACCACGGGTTGGCGTGTTTGTATAGACTATAGGAAATTGAACAAGGACACAAGGAAGGATCACTTTCCCCTTCCTTTTATTGACCAAATGCTAGAAAGATTAGCTGGACATAGCCATTATTGCTTTCTGGATGGCTACTCTGGTTATAATCAGATTGTTATTGACCCAAAAGACCAGGAGAAAACCACTTTTACCTGCCCCTTTGGCACGTTTGCATATAGGCGCATGCCCTTTGGGTTATGCAATGCACCGGCCACATTTCAGCGGTGTATGATGAGCATATTCTCTGACATGGTGGAACGGTTTCTAGAGGTCTTTATGGATGACTTTTCTGTGTTTGGTTCTTCGTTTGATGAGTGCTTGTATCATTTGTCGCTAGTGTTAGCTAGGTGTAAAGAAAAGAATCTAGTACTCAATTGGGAGAAATGTCACTTTATGGTTAAGTCAGGAATAGTTCTGGGACACATAGTCTCTGCCAAGGGCATAGAAGTAGAAAAAGCCAAAGTAGACATTATCAAAACTCTTCAGGTTCCTAGAACAGTCAAAGACATTAGATCTTTCCTAGGGCATGCAGGATTTTATCGTAGATTCATCAAGGACTTTAGTCTGATTGCTAGACCTCTTTGCAACTTACTTGCAAAAGATACCAAATTTACCTTTGATGATGACTTTTTAGGAGCTTTTGAGAAGCTCAAGACCCTACTTACTACTACACCTATAGTTCAGGCACCTGATTGGACTCAGCCATTTGAGATCATGTGTGATGCATCGGACTATGCCATAGGCATAGTCTTAGGACAGAGGATAGGCAAACTATTACACGTGATCTATTATGCTAGCAAAACCCTGAATGATGCCCAGTTGAACTACACCACCACGGAGAAGGAGTTGTTAGCCATAGTGTTCGCCCTAGACAAATTTAGGTTTTATCTCTTAGGATCTAAGGTTATAGTCTTCACAGACCATGCGGCCCTGAAGTACCTTCTGTCTAAGAAGGACTCGAAACCTAGACTGATAAGATGGATCCTGTTGCTACAGGAATTTAAGTTAGAGATTAGGGATAAGAAGGGTGCAGAAAATGTAGTGGCCGATAACTTGTCTAGTCTAGTCCTAGACACTCCAGACGATTCCCCTCCTGTGAGGGATAGTTTTCCTGATGAACAACTCTTTGTTGTTTCTGAGTCACCTTGGTATGCACACATAGTGAACTATCTTGTTACTGGTCGAATGCCCCAACACTGGGGTAGATAAGATCGTTCTAGGTTTTTAGCTGAGGTGAAACACTTATTTTGGGATGATCCTTACTTGTTTAAGTATTGTCCAGACCAGATTATTCGGAGATGTATCCCTGAGACTGATCAGTCCAATATTATCTCCTTTTGTCACAATCAGGCTTGTGGAGGTCACTTTAGTGCCAAGAAGACTGCTGCTAAGATATTGCAGTATGGATTCTACTGGCCATCACTGTTTAAAGACTCCCGCAGCCACTGTGTTGCTTGTGACAGATGCCAGAAGCTAGGAACCGTGACCCGTAGAAACATGATGCCCCTGAACCCGATTTTGATTATTGAGATTTTTGATGTATGGGGTATTGACTTTATGGGTCCCTTTCCTAGTTCTCTAGGTAATCTTTATATACTTGTTGCCGTAGACTACGTGTCTAAATGGGTAGAGGCGGTGTCGTGTAAAACTAATGACCATAGGGTAGTGGTCCGATTTTTGAATGATAATATTTTTGCACGTTTTGGTACACCTAGGGCTATAATTAGTGATGGTGGGTCACATTTTTGTAATAGACCGTTTAGTCTTCTGATGAAGAAATATGGTATAACTCACAAGGTGACCACCCCTTATCATCCCCAGACTAGTGGTCAGGTAGAGGTTTCCAATAGGGAAATAAAACGCATTCTAGAAAAGACAGTCAACCCAAATAGGAAAGACTGGTCAACAAGGCTTGCTGATGCCTTATGGGCTTATCGTACTGCGTTTAAAACCCCAATAGGAATGTCCCCCTACCGTTTGGTTTTTGGCAAAGCATGCCACTTGCCTGTTGAGTTAGAACATAGAGCATATTGGGCTGTGAAACAGCTAAATTATTCATTTGACAAGGCAGGTGCTCAGAGGAAACTCCAGCTCAATGAGTTGGAAGAAATTAGGATTGATGCTTATGACAGTGCTAGGGAGTATAAGAACAAAATGAAACTCGTGCATGATAGAAATATTTTACGAAAGTCATTTTCTCCAGGTCAAAAAGTTCTTCTGTATGACACACGGTTACATCTGTTCCCCGGGAAGTTACGCTCTCGGTGGACAGGTCCATATGTGGTTCGCACTGTTTTTCCTCATGGAGCTATTGAGATTGAGACTCAGGATGGTGGAAATATCACCAAAGTCAACGGTCAACGACTGAAACCGTTTTTAGAGTCTACCCCTACAGGTAATATTGAGGAGGTCCCTCTGGAGGACCCAGCGTACTCTGATTGACCATCAGAGCCGTTTGTGTATGTATGTATTAGATTTTTTTTACATCTTTATTTTTCTCTCCTTAGAAGGATTGCTACGCTTCATTCAGGTACTATCTTTCTGACTCCCTTACTTTTACTCTTTTGGTATTGTTCTTGACTTAGAAACATTGAGGACACTGTTTAATTTAAGTTTGGGGGTATTGGGAGACTTTTTAAGGTTTAATAAGATTTGGAATTTAGAAGCATGTGAACAATTCAGGGTGACACTAACCACTCTAGGTAGATAGAAACTTAGCCATTTTGCTATAAGGATTGGTGTGCCCAGCTAGATGGTCTATTCATAAAGGAGACAGAGTTCAGGTGTTAGAAAAAACATGATAGTTGTCACCACCATATCACGTTCTGTTTTATTATTTGCAATTTCGTGTTTCTCTGAGAGTATTGGTGGGTCCTAGCATCGACGTGTTAATTAGTGCTGGAATGACATTTAGTGTGTTGAGATCATGCCCCAGTTTGAATAATATGTTATTGTTTTAGAGTTATGTATGTGGTCCCCCTGTCTCCGTCGCCTAAGCAAGCGTGGAATGCAGGATCCATGGGATTACACATGTACTAGGTAAAAAAAAAAAAAAATTGAGAAAAAGAAAAATATAGTATTTGGTATTTTCAAGTTCTCCCTGTCTCCGTCGCCTAAGCAAGTGTGGAACGCAGGATCCATGGGAACTTGTACATATTTTAGTTAGTAGTAACTGTTGAAAATAAATGGGGAGTATCTCGACACACTAGGTTTCATCTCGGTACTGACCTTCAGACAGATATGGGAAACATCGTGCGCCTCAGTCAACATTTGCGACCTTCTACAGTCTACTTTCATCTTCTAAGTCTTTTCATGTGATGTGTGGATAGATAACTGTCTGAGTAGAACTCTGTTGTCTTATATATGAATTTTAATATGCTTGAGTTAAACACTCGTGTACAGTGATCGGATCCATAAAGGGTAATGGTCCTTATAGCCGAATATCTGAGTAGCCAACTAACTAGCTTGTTTAGTGTCTATCCTGAATCATTCACGTGTTGCTAAAATCTAGATCCAGGTTTTGTGGGTATACCTCTTGTAAACCCTCACGAGACAAAACTCGTCCACTAGGGACACCTAGGGGTTTAACGGCTTACTGCATATGCTAAATGTAGTCGCGATTCCTGCGAAAGTGAGTTAGGATTTTTACTTTATTTTTAGAGTAGTTTGCTCGAGGACTAGCAAAATAGTAAGTTTGGGGGTATTTGATAGACACATTTTAGTGTCTAAATTGCACCTTAATTTCTAGTGAGTTAGTATTCGATTTTGTGTCTATTACGTGTTTTTATGCTTTTTGTAGGTACATTAGAAGAATAAAGATTTGTGGAAAAATTGGCTCAAAAAGTGTTCAAAGCACCCGGAAAAATGGATCAAGGCACCCACACTTTGGATTGGGGCACCCTTGGATCGGGATGAGCTGGATCGGACCAACTCAGCGGGTCAACTCGGCCCAGTCAACTCGGTCAAAGTCAGTTGACCGAGTTAAAGCTTCATCGGGACAGCTTCATCGGCAGCAAAATTTCGATTCAGATTTTCTAGCGATTTCATCACAAATTGGGAGTTACCCAATCTAATTCAAGGTTAGTAGAATCGATTAGAATCTCTAGAAGCCGAAGATAAGGGCCAGAGGAGCATGAATTTGGACGGGAACAGGAATCCATCCCTGTTTTGGATTGGCATCAAATTCTCGTCAAATCACCGAGTTATAATGGGATTAGAACATCCTAGAAGATTCACAGGGCCTATATAAAGAGTTTACAAGCCTCAGAAATAAGTACGCAGCCCTAGAGATCAATTTACCCTTTTTCCGTTCAAGTTCCGACACCGGCCGGCTACTGCTGCTGCTCCCGGTGACCGTGTTCTTCACCCATCGCCGCTGAAGAAGAAGACAGTGCATCGTTTGTATCTGTTGCTAATTCAAATCTTTCTGTTGCTATTTCTCACTGTTATATTCTTGGTTGAATTGAGTTGTAACAGTGGAACTGATTCTGTAACGCATCTGCCGTGTTGCTGTTTAGCTGTTACAGCGTTAATCAATCTTGTAATCTTTGTTTTGAGCAATGAAATCAATTTTTGAGCAAGTTTTCTTCATCATGGGCTAAGTCTATTTACTGGGATGATGGATAAGGTAATTTTCTCAATTTTATGTGATTTAATTATTTTCTAATAATTATTTATAAGTCTTTTATTATTAGAATTGCATAGTTTTAAATAGTAAAAACGGTTTTCTTTCAACAGTTGTGCTTTTGCTTGATGGATTATGCTTAGTTAATTAATTTTGATAGTTCATGCTTGTGATTTACCTCTGTTTGTTAGCATAACAAAACCAATTTTGGCAATTATTTGGGCTTCAATTAATTTAAAAAGAATTATCTGATTAATCACATAGGTTGTTAGAATTACCTGATTCATGATTCCTGGTATTTTTAAAATTATTCAAAAATCATCCTTAGGTTATTTAGTCTTTTTCATACTCCTGGAATTTTCTAGAGTTAATTTAAGTCATTATTTTCTAAAATCATTACCTTCACAAGTTCGAGTAACGAACTCTTTATTTACCACTTCTAAAATTACATCATAAATCAACAAAAAAAAATTCTTATTTTAGCACATAATTAGAGTACTAATTGAAAGTATTATAATCAATCTCCATGGACAAACCCGTACTTGCTGCTTCTACTTTGTAATTGTCGTGCGATTGCGGCTATGTGTTAAAGATCTTATCAATTTTTGGTGCCACTGCCGGGGATTGAGAAATAATATTCTTAGTAAATTTTTTATTTTGTGTTAATTAGATTAGTAGTTTAGAATTTTAATTTATTTTTATAATTTTCTTTTCTAGATTTTATTTGGTATTTCTTGTCTTTGTTGTGCAGGTAATATTTTTTACAAAATTTTGTAGAAAATTGCCTACTATAAAGGTTAGTATATTTTAAAACTTTATTTCATTAATTTATATTTTTAGATTTAGAAACAATTTCAATATTTTAGATTTTATTCCCTTTGTTAGTGTGTTTGTGCATATTTCATTTTCATTTTAAAAAAAACACTAGCACACACCATTCTGCATCTTCCGACACCGATTTTAGGAAAACTTGTGGGATAGTACGGTGAACCCTCTGGACGTTATCATCTGAAACACCACAAACCCCATCCTTGTACCTTTGACCAGTCTTTGACTATAGGTATATTTTGCTGCGATAACCCAAGCTTACCTAAAATAGTGAACCCCAACATTTTGCATGTGCACAATTCCTGCTAAACACTAGTATTTTTGCTCGTGTATGCGTCGTTGGATCCATGTAGGAGATAGACTTGAAAAAAATGACCTTTTTTGTTTAAGTCTTGCTCGTTACACGAGTTTAGGTGGTACATCCGTTTTTCTGAAATGGATGAGGAAACCAATGTAACCAAAACCCTAAGAGACCACATGAACCCGTATAGAGTAGTACGTGAACCTGGCGTAGCTTTACCCGCTTCTAATGGGAAACTTGATATCAAACCTGGGAAAATTAACATGCTTCATACATTTAGGGGGTTAGACAACGAGAATCCTTATACCCATATTAGATGCTTTCAAATGATTTGTAGAACCATGAGCTATCCAAATGTCTCGATAGATGCACTTAAGTTGTTTTTGTTTCTTTTTTCCCTTGATGAAAAGGTTAAAGAATGGTATCATTTTATTCCCGCTAAAAAATCACTACTTGGGATGGCCTTGTATAGGCCTTTTATTAAGAAATTCTACCCACACCATAAGACTGCTGATGTTCGTCAGTCTATTCAAACCTTTAAACAAAAAATAGGTAAAAGCTTACATGATTATGTAGAAAGGTTTAATGAGTTGTTATACCAGTGTCCGCATCACAGGTTTTCTTGTATGAGGGCCTAGATAGTGAAAACCATATGTAGGTAGAAACAATGAGTGGTGGAGAGTTTACTCATAAGGATCCAGACATTTGTTTTGACTCGTTTATTGAGTTAGCTGAGAAAACGAGGAAGTGGGCTTCAATGAAAGAACCAAATGTAACTAGGAACCAATCCATAGGGTTAATCGAGTTGATAATGGTACATATATTATAAGGCGTCTAGAGGCCTTAGAGATTAGGATCCAAGAAGGGTCAAGTCAGGTTATGGGCTATAACAATGATCCCCAGTTTTACCCAAATAAAACTACCCGTGACTAGGTTAATGTCTTGCATGGAGGTATGAACTCTAAATACAAGGGTCGACCCAAGTTTGACCCATATTCTAATACTTATAATCCTGGGTGGAGACATAACCCAAATTTCTCGTGGTCTAAAGGTACCCATCAGAGTGGCCCATCTAGCAATCCACTACCGGGTTTTCCTAAGAACCTAACTCAAGCCTAAGAACCAAGCCCAGTTGATTCAAAAATGTCATCTTTAGATGAAGCTATGAAACTCTTTATTGAAAATAGTGCCTTAGATAATTCCTATAACACCCAAAGTTTTAACATGATAGGGAACATGATCGATGAATTATCCTTGATAAGTCAACGTTACCAAAAAAATACTGACCGGTCCATCAGTAACTTGAAGACTCAAATTAGTCAACTTTCAAATAGGCTAAATGATAAGGAGAATGGGAAATTTCCTAGTCAACCGACTCCGAATCCGAAAGGAGTCCACCAGGTTAATGGGTCAGCTAGTCTTACTGAGCACGTTCAAGCAGTCATTACCCTTGGGAGTGGAAAAATAATAGAAAACACAGTAGAACAACCTAAGGGTAGTAATAAAGATGAAAAAGAGTCTGAAGTCGACAAAACTCCTAGTGATACTAATGTGCCTAAGATAAATATGGGCCCAAATGAGGAAAATATCCCTGAGAGAGTGTATACTCCACCCGCACCATTTCCCCAAAGCTTGCCAAGAGAAAGCCTTCCATTTATGCTGAAATCCTAGACATCTTTAAGCAGGTTAAAATCAACCTTTCCATGTTAGATGCTATTGAACATATGCCAATTTATGCCAAAATTCTAAAGGATATGTGTACGGTCAAACGGGACATGAGTGTCCGTAAAAATGCATTCTTGACCCAACAAGTTAGTTTCTTACTTACACAACAACACCCAGTCAAATTCAAAGACCCTGATTGTCCCACTGTTACTTGTAATATAGGCAATCAATGGATAAAAAATGCACTTTTAGATCTTAGGGCTAGTGTGAATCTTTTACCGTTCTCGGTATACGAACAACTTGGACTAGGGGAGATGAAACCAACTAGGATTACACTTCAGTTAGCCGATAGGTCAATCAAGATTCCACGTGGAATTATTGAAGATGTTTTGATTCAGGTAGAGAAATTTATATATCCAGTTGACTTTGTGGTTCTAGACACTCAACGTATCTCAGACCAAGAAATCCACATTCCAATCATCCTAGGTCAACCATTCTTAGCAACTGCTAATGCAATAATCAATTGTCAAAACGGTTAAGTGGAATTTTCATTTGTAAATCATAAAGTCTCGGTGAATGTTTTAAATCTTTCCAATCCCCTTCAGACCATGACCACTATGAGTCTGTTTGCATTATTGATTCTCTAGTTGAGAACACTTTTAGCACGAATAGTGTTAATGATCCGTTAGAGGCCTATTGGCCCATTTTGGAGCTTACTACGATGAGGATAGTCATTTTGAAGAAGTTAATACGTTGTCATATTCAGCACCAATTTTTGATTATGGGAAATGGCAACGTAAACCTAAACCTCTTCCATCCACTATAGAAATCCCGTCACACTTTAGCTAAATCTCCCACCCTTAAATTAAAGTCATTACCAGATACGTTGAAATATGTATTTCTAAGTAACGAGAATACTATTCCTGCCATTATTGCTTCTGACTTAAAGCCCACTCAGGAAAGTAAACTAGTTAGTGTTCTCCGAGATCACAAGGTTACCCTTGGGTGGACCATAGTAGATCTGAAAGGAATTAGTCCTGTTGACTGTATGCACTGAATCTACCTAGAAGAAGGTGCCAAAACTTCAAGAGAAATGCAGCGACGTTTAAACCCAAACATTAAGGATATTGTCCACACAGAGGTGCTCAAGTTGTTATACGGGTATCATATACCCCATCTCTAATAGTAAGTGGGTCATCCATGTCCAGGTTGTCCCTAAAAAGTCTGGGATTATAGTAGTTTAGAATGAAAACAATTAATTGATCCCCACCCGTGTTACTACTGGGTGGAGAGTTTGTATATACTACCCTAATATGAACTCAGTCACTAGGAATGACCATTTTCCTCTACCATTCATCGACCATATGTTAAAAAGATTAGGCGTTCATAGCTATTACTGTTTTCTAGATGGATACTCTAGGTATAACCAAATTCACATATCCTCAGAAGACCAAGAGAAAACGACCTTTACATGTCCATTTGGTACTTTTTCTTACAGGCGTATGCCTTTCGGGATGTGTAATGCACCCGTAACATTCCAACATTGCATGCTAAGTATCTTGTCGAACATGGTGGAACGGTTTCTCGAGGTCTTTATGGATGATTTTTTGGGTTTTTGGTTCTTCTTTCGAAGAATGTTTGCACCACTTTACACTAGTTCTAGAACGTTGTAAATAAAAAAACTTAGCCTAAACTGGGAAAAGTGTCATTTTATGGTTAAATCTAGAATAATGTTTAGGACATATGGTGTCCGCTAAAGGAATAAAAGTTGATAGAGCCAAGGTTGACCTAATTTCAAAATTAAGGCCACCTAAGAATATAACATGAGTTTGATATTTCATTGGTCATGATGGATTTTATCGTCTTTTCATCAAAGACTTTAGAAATATTGCTCTACCTTTGTCGAACCTACTTGCTAAAGATACTACCTTTGTTTTTGATAAAGCATGTGTTGAAGATTTTGAGAAGTTAAAATCTTTGTTAACTTCTGACCCTATCATCCGACCACCTGATTGGAACATCTCATTTGAACTCATGTGTGATGAGTTTGATTATGCGATCGGTGTTGTCCTTGGCCAAAGACATGATAAAACACCTTTTATGATTTATTATGCCAGTAAAACCCTAAACGATGCCCAAATAAACTAGACTACCACTGAGAAGGAATTTTTGCACTTGATAAATTTAGATCATATCTTCTTGGGTCAAAGGTTATAGTCTACTCTGACCATGCCACGCTCAAGTATCTTCTGTCTAAGAAGGACTCGAAGCCTTAACTAATTAGATGGGCTTTACTGTTACAAGAATTTACTCTAGAGATTCGTGATAAAAAGGGTTCTGGAAATATAGTAGCTGACCATTTATCTCGTATCGTTGTTGAGTCTAGAGATGATGAGAGACCAGTTCTTGACAAATTCCCTGATGAACAATTGTGTTCCATCTTTCAGTTACCCTGGTTTGCTGACATTGTTAATTATTTGCTAACTGGTCAAATGCCTATAAAGTAAAGTTCTTGTCTGAGGTCAAACATTTTTCTGGGATGATCCATATTTATTCATATATTGTCTAGATCAAATCATCTGTCGTTGTATTCCTGACAACGAAATCTCCAGTGTGCTCACTTTCTATCACTCTGGAGCTTGTGGGGGTTCATTTTAGTGCAAAGAAAACAGCTGCTAAGGTCTTGCATTCTGGTTTCTATTGGTCATATTTATTTAAAGATGCCCACACATTTTGTCTAAGTTGTGAAAGATGTCAAAAATTAGGAAAGATAACCTGCCGTAATATGATGCCATTAACTCCTATCTTGATAATATAAATATTTGATGGATGGGGTATTGATTTTATGGGTCCCTTTTTTAATTCTTTTGGCAACTTTTATATTCTTTTAGTTGTTGACTATGTGTCCAAGTGGGTTGAAGCTGTAATTACCAAGATAAATGATCGCCACGTTGTGATCAAATTTACAGACAGATTTGTATGCCTAGAGCAATTATAAGTGATGGAGGGTCCCATTTTCGTAAACGTCCCTTCGAAGCTCTCATGAAAAAGTACTCCATTACTTATAAGGTTTCTACACCTTACCACCCGCAAACTTGTGGCCAAGTAGAAGTGTCTAATAGGCAAATAAAATAAATTTAAAAAACGACCGTAAACCCCACTCGAAAAGACTAGTTTTTGCGATTAATAAAAGATTTATGGGCCTACCAAACCGCTTTTAAGACTTCAATGGGGATGTGTCTATATAGACTTGTCTTCGGTAAAGCCTGTCATTTTCCTGTAGAATTAGAACACCATGCTTATTAGGCCATTAAACGGCTAAACTTTGACCTACCAACCGCTGGTGACAACCGTAGGCTTCAACTCAATGAGTTAGAAGAAATTCGTAATGATGCTTACCAAAATGTGAAAATTGACAAGGAGAAAACTAAAATATTTCATGATGAATCGATTATTCAAAAGTCATTTGAACCTGGTCAAAAAGTGCTCTTGTACAATTCTCGTTTACATCTTTTTCCTGGTAAGTTAAGATCTCGGTGGTCCGGCCTATACTATGTCAAAATCGTTTTTCCACATGGCGCAGGAAGTTGAAAATCCGAAGAATGGAAAAACCTTCAAAGTTAACGGTCAACGGTTAGAACCATTTTTGGAGTTGACCACTCATGCAATGGAAGAATCGGAACTAAATGATCATATCTGTCAGGACTAATCTGCAAGGTAACCATGTCTGGCTGAAGACTTTAAACTTAGCGCTCTATGGGAGGCAAACCATATGCTTTTGGTAAACAATGCTGGTAATATCTTTACCTATCTCTTTTACTTTACTCGGTAATTCTTTTTTTTTTCATGATTTTATTCATTATCTTTAGAACATCGAGGACTATGTTCAATTTAATTTTGGGGGTAAGGGGGAAAAATTTGAATGTTTAGTTGTACCAAACACTCCAAAATCTAAAAACTTGTGAACAATTCAGGGCGACACTAGCCAATCTAAGTAGATGGAAACAAAACTCTTGGATGTAGGAGTTGAAGGACCCAAATAAATGGTCTATTCATAAAAGGACAAAGCTCAGGTGTTAAATATAACATGATAGTCGTCACCATATCTCGGAATCATCATAACCATATCACCTTTTTTTTTTTTTTTTTTTTTT
>JAJJMC010001889.1:370825-395511 GCA_023531435.1 Papaver californicum | reverse complement strand
CCTTTTTTTTTTTTTTTTTTTTTGCAATTTTGTGTTTCTCTAAGTGATTTGATGGGGCACTAGCATCGAATTGTTATCATCGTTGGGATGAAGTAGAGTGATTGAGATCAAGCCCCATTTTTTTATTTTATGTAGACCAAAAAAATGATGAAAAAATAGAAAAAATAAAAGAAAATGTAAGTGAATAATTATTTTATTTTCAATAAATCGACCGTCAGGGCCCTTGTGTATACCAGCTGAGTCAATATTAGTATATGGATTAAGACCAGAGAAAGCATATGTCAATCCACTTGGATTCATCATGACATCGACCTTCAGATAGATATGGGAAACACCGTTTACCTTAGTCAACATGTGCAAACTTCATCATCTCCATATTCATCTTCTAAATTTTTTTAATGTGATTGAACTTTGATAGATTCTAATTATCGTGGTCCATTGTACGACTTCCTGAGTAGTGCTTTGTTTTCTTACATATGAATTTTAGTATGTTGTGTGCAAACTCGTGTACAACAATTGGATTCAAAACAAGGTAACTCCTCTCATAGCCAAAGAATTTTTGTAGCCAACTAACTAGCATGTTTAGTGCCTACCTTCAATCATTCACAAGTAGCTAAAATTTGGAGTAAAAAGGTTTTATCGATATATCTCTTGTAAACCCTCACGAGAAAAAACTCGTCCACTAGGTGATAGACACATTTATATGTCTAATTTGAGCTCATATTTACATTGCTATTACTCGATTTTTGTATTAATATTCTTATTTTGTATATTTTTAGGTATTTTTATGGATTAATAATTGTGGAGAAATTGGGCTCGAAAAGTGTTAAAAAACACCCTTCAAAAGTGTTAAAGGCACCCATAAGCTTGGTTAAAGGCACCCTCACCTTGGATAAGGGCACCACTTCTTTGAAATTCAAATAATTGTTTTGTGCGGGAAAAATTCTATTACCAAGTTATGAGTATCTGTTTGAATTGGATGAGATTCTGTTGGGGTAGTTCGGGTTTAAGACATGATAATCCTCTTACCATACCTGTAGGAGATGTGCAAGACTTGGATAGGTTGTTATGCGTTAAAGAAGGAAAGAAAACAATATTCTCGACAAATCTGAGATGTTTCCCCGGATCATATCTTGAACATGATTTAGCAAACAACATATTCTCATCTCGTGTTAAGGAAACAACAATAAAAACAGAATCAACGAGTTGCTGCCAATAAAGAAAGAAACATATCGTGATTTGCCGAGAAGGAAGAAAATTTTATTCCGAGAATATCTTCATTAATGTAGAGATTTGTAGGAGTTAAGGAGTTGTATTGGTGTTGTAGTATATAAAGAGATCGAATAGAAGCATTGGAAGGGGGTTGGCAGAGGCCAAAAACACAAGAAAAAGAATCCAGAAAAATATGTTGTTGTTGCTGCTCAAGAACAGAGAATAGGCAACGGTTCCTTCAACCACTTGTCACGGTTTCTTCATCCCATTTGTAACAAATATCTTCAGATTTGCAACATTTATCATTAGCCTTGTTTTGGAACAATGAGTGTAACGCCTATAAACGTTGCAAACTCATTATTTTTATTATTTTTTCTCCTTTTTCATCATTTGTAAACACTTTGAGCCATGAATCATTATTTTGATCAAATGATTAATATGAGGAGCTAAACCTCTTTGATGAGGCGACGGAGGAACCCATTGTTCCAACAAAAATGGTATATTTATATTTTAATTGATTTTTATAATTTCTTTTATGATTATTTTCTTTGTTTAAAAATTGATTTAAGGATTTTTATTAAGCATTTGTGATTTCTTTTGATAGAGCATGCTTAACCTAGGGTTGTTGATGTTCTACACTTTAGATTTGCAATTGTTACTTTGAAAATCTACTTTTGCAACATATTAGAATCACTTTAAACGTAAAGAATTACATGAATATTGATTAGATTGAATCACTTTAAATGGTTAGTGGTGGAATCCTGAGTCTCAATGTGTGTTTTTTTATAATCTTGACACTAACTTTGTTTTGAGTTTTCTAGTTTAATTATTAGAATTTGAGCCTAAAATTCGATCAATGGAATTGAAATATAAACAGCATTTGAAGTATATGACACTCGACCACAAGACATAAAAAACTGTGTGGAATTGATTCTCTTGTAAAAATAATAGGAAGGAAAGGAAACAAATCGGGAAACTAAGGATTTCCTTCCTATATGACCTGAATTTACTTCTATCTTACTCAATATTGTTGAAGTTAACTAGGGAAACACAGAAATCAAGTTTTACTTTAAAGAAGGAAAGATTCGAACCGAGAAAGGGAAGAACTGCCGAGATTGGATTCTCGTTAAAGAAAGGATATTTTGAGAAGATTTAGGGAAGATACTCGAGTTTTGGGTGTTGTATTATAAATAAGGACAAATAGGTTATAAAGAAAGCTAGAAAGAGAAAACAGAAAAAGAAAAAAAATCCATCTTGCAGCAACTCCGATCAAACAGAGGAAGAAGAAGAAGAAGAAAATGTTACAAAAGCTTTTGTTGTTGATCGTTGCTAAAGCTTTCATATTCGAGGCATCAGCAACGTTTTTTAAAACCTTTAGCAACGATGCTGCCACAGTTCCAGCGACGGATTGGTCTTCTACGTCAAAAAAGAACAGTTCTTTTTAGCTACGCCACTAAACCGCCTTTCTGTGTTGCTTTCCTGGTGTGTCGTTTATTCATTAAGAGAATAGAAGAAAATTGTAAGTCTTTTTTCACAATAATAAAATTAAATGTTTAATCAATTTTCTTGGGTTTTTCTTATTACCATGAGTGGCTAGATTTCTTCTCTAGGGTGTAGGAGGAAACTATTTTTGATGGGTATTTACTAGTTTTCAATTTCTTTAATTTATTACTGTATTTTTATGCTTTTCAACGATTAAAGATTTTCTCTTCTAAAAAAAGCTTCAACATAATTATTCGGGATAGTCTTTAGGCTATTGAAATTTTATAAGCGAAGGAGAATTAGATTTTTAGCATAACAACGAAAGTTGTAGTATTAAGTTTTAAACCGATAAATCTTCCAAAACATGAGATTGGGTTCAAAAATTATTTTGAGTATTTGAGAGTAATAGTTAAAGTAATGATTAATTAATTTTGCAACCATCAAAAATAGTGGAATCCGAAACCCTAGAATTTTCTCATAATTGTTAATAACCAATTTGTTTAGTTATTTTCTTTAAATTCAATTCGTAAAATCAACAATAAAAATTCTTATTGTAGCACATAATTAGAGTATTAATTGAAAATATTATAATCAATCTTCGTGGACAAACCCGCACTTGCCGCTTCTACTTTGTAGTTATCGGGGCATCGCGGCTATAGGTTAAAGATCTTATCAAGAGACCTTGAGAAAAATTGGTCAGAGAGATAGTAGAATCCATCCAGGTAAACAACTGAATTTTGAATGTCAATTTAATGAGAAATTGATTTTTTTGATTAACCATAATCTTAATTATGCAGGACGGATACGGGGTGATCCAAGCCAACAGAGAAATCCCTTTTTTGATAGTGTGAATGAAGTTGGAAGTAGCAATAGTAAAGGGAATGTGAATGGTGGTTTTGGAAACGAAGGTTTGCTTAGAAATTTTGTTTCCCTTCAAGGGCTTGGAAGGCTTGATCTTCCTCGGGAGAGCAGAACATCAGCTACATTGGATGCAGATCAGTGGACCATTTTTGCAGTACATCCCCGCCATGGAGACTATGTGGTGACTGGGGGGTTATTGTAGTGGTTGATAATGCAGTAGTTGTAGGTGGTCTTCAAATGGGATTTGATAATGTACGCCTCCCAACCCGTACCAGTCAGATTCTTAGGGCTCATGCAATTCCTTTGTGAACCCAAACCAGGTATTCAGCTAATGGTTTGATATATCCTGTGTTGAATGAATTTGATCCCGAACATGGAAGGATCGCAACGCTTTTGACTAGGGGGAAGGGCTGGTGGCAACGTTGTACCCGGAGTTAAAAACAATGACTTCAATGTACCAGGGGTACCAATTGTCATCCAACCAACACCAGATCCCCAAGGGAATTTGCCTCAACTACAGGAAGCACCACCACAAGTATCTCCTCCTCATCCAGAAATAACAATTCCTACTACTCCATATCCCGACTTTGTCCGACCAATGATATTGCACCGAGTGCAACCAATCAGTGGTCGAACTCAATTTCTGCAGCCTCCACAATCTCGACAACAAAGGAGGTCTCGAAGGAAGCATCAAGCTCCAAACGTCAGAGGCGTTAGTAGGTGAATTTCCTTAAACAACTTCAGGTGATACGAATCTAACAAAGTTTTTTTGAATTTTTTTTTATGAATTTCCAATCCACAATTAAAGTCTTTTTGTATCCCTGGAACAAGAACTAGAATCACAAATGGTAGAATTTAGGATATGTAGCTGGTATTTGAGGTTTGGGATATTTTTTCTGAAAGAGTTAAGATACTTTTGGTTTCCATTTGAAATATTTTGACTGTAAAAAAGCTTTAATTGAATCATCAAATGAAAGGTTGTCGTGTAAAGTATTCTTAGTGGAGGTTTCACTGAAATTATGAATCTTGTGATTAATAATGACATGGTTGATGTGTATGTTAAAGGTTTGATGGTGTATGATATTATAAGATGGGGGACATTGAGTGATTTGATGGGGAATCGAGAACATGATATAAGGGGAGAAGGACTTAATCCATCTAGGATAGAGATTTGTTGTTTTTCTGGTTTTAACAGTATGAGTTGTGTTTGTGGGTTTAACAATAGGAGGGGGTTTTGGGATAAAATTTAGGTTGGGGTTAGATAAAAGTTTCAGAAAAGGAATTTCCTTCACAGGGGTTTAAGGTGATTCTCAGATATTCTATCTTCGAACCTAATAAGAATCAGATTAGAGATGGTATGGACAATAAGGGGTTGAAGGTTGGTTCTGTGAGGGTTATTTTCCGGGTAAGTAGGAATAACTTAAGGAGAATAACTTAAGGAGAATAACGAAATATTTTTTGATTTCCGATAAGATGTGAGTTTTTCTTGTGATTGATGTTGTCCATGTTGATGTGATTTGAGCAACCTTAATAATTTGATTCATAAAGAGAAAAAATTAAGTCTGAGTTTTCATGAATCCAAAGAAAAAATCGGTCACAGACGATTAAAAATAACCGTTGAAGCAGAAACAGATAGAAAAGTTTTCAGGTATAAGTGTCCGAAAAATTAGAGAAGAAAAAATTAACATTTAGAAGAAGAAAAAACAAATATTTTTGAGACAGACAGTGATGAGGCGGTGATGAGATTGAGATCGATTCCATGAGATTTACATGTCATTCATTTTTCATTAGCAAAAAAATAAAATGAAGTTGATGTTAACTGGATGTCACCTGTACAAACCAACCCACTATCGAGTATCGACAATATGCAGTAAATAATGTATGCATAATTTAATTAATTATTAACAGGTGTTATAGGCCCTTTCTCATCTTAGTCCTGTTTATAGGGCAGGAATTCGCGTTTTTGAGCTTGCGGGGCCAATTTGAACGAATCTACGTTTTAATTTCTTTTTTAGCTGAATCATATGAAGTGAGGCGATGTCCATAGATATGTAGCACTGTTGTGAAACGAATAAAACAAAGAAAAAAAAACAAGAAGAAGATGAAAAAAGATTGTAAGAAAAAGAGGAGAAAGATCTTACTCAGCACATGTAAAATTATTAGAGATTTAGGCCTATATGTATAGTGGCAAAATATATTTTAGTGAAAGTAAACATATGATTTATGACAAACGTATCATGACAACTTAAACAAGCAAAAGTCGAAAATGTACTAGTATCTAAATATTTAAAACAGTAATCAGATACGTATCTCCAACTTAGGGATGTATATGGTACGGTGTAAATTATAAAACTGTACCGTATCACACCATTTTAATCTAGACCAAAAGTTGAAAATGCAATGGTATCCAAAGATTTAATACAGTGTTCTAAATATGTATCTCCAATTTAGGATTAGGGTACAAACCGTAAAACCGTATTATATATCATATCGTTTAAACCTAAATTGAAATATACCAACTATTTAACGGTTTAGGATGATTTTAATATTATAAAAAATATTGATCTAGGTTTGGTTTTGGTTAAATATAAAACTAAATCGAAAAACCGTTGGTTAAACTGTTAGTATTAGCATTAGATTCATTCATTTCCTATCATCGGTTCATGACCTAACTTAATTGATTCCAACTCCTTCTCTTCAAAAGGGTAAATCAAATGTTACAATAGCACCAAACGGAATACATGACTATGTATATGGAGGAAAAATAGTTTCTAACCCAACTTAGCTGGGTAAAGAAACAAAACATGTAAGTTAAGGTATCTAATAGTCTACCATTCCTCAACACTCCCTCCAAATTTCAAAACCTCTGATACCAAATTTCACTCAAGATACTTCCTCTTTTTCTATTGGAAGTCATATTTCCAATTCGGCCTCAATGGACAACTCCTCGTTGAGGAGCCTAAAGAAAAAGCTAAAATCTAAATTTTCCAAGAAAGCCCACTCTAGCCAAGATTTGTCTATCTCTTCTAATTTTGATGTCTCAAGCAAAAGATTAAAGAGAGTCATGGGGAGTGCCTCCAATTCCGGGCAAGCAACAGATATTCCCCGACACACTCTAGATGACACTTTGGAGTTGGCAAATGGAATTCACGAGAAACTCAAGCTTCTCTTCGTTAAACTCAAAAAAACCGGTAGCTATTCGTGGATTGAATTCTCTAACAAAGAAATTGATTTTGTATCAAAGTCCATTCTTTCACACGCGCATGCTTTTAAAGATGATTTGGACATAGGGGATAGCGCCTCAAACTAGCGCTTGTGGTATTGATTTCTTTTTGTTTTTGTTTGTGGGATATTTCGTTTTAGTTTTTGATGTTTAAGATCATTTCTTGGAATGTTAACGGCCTTGGAGCCCCGGACAAGCGCTCCAAATTAAAAACTCTTGTGAAAATATAGAAGCCTTCAATTCTCATGATTCAAGAGACGAAACTTAGTGTTTGTACGGATGTTATTGTGCGGCAATGTTGAGGGCCATCTCCGTGTAATTGGATGGCAATTCCCTCTCTTGGAAGATCGGGAGGAATTTTGTTGGTATGGAACCCGGATATGATTGAAGTAGAAAACTCTCTTGAAGGCACTTTTTCCTTAAGTATTTAATGTCGGAGCTTAGAAAATAATTCTCGATGGGTGGTAGTCGGCGTTTATGGACCTTGCAATGCGAGAGAAAAGAAAAGCTTCCGTATGGATCTAGCTACTCTTCATGGTTATTAGATTGGGTTGCCTATTTGCTTTGGTGGTGACTTCAACGAGATTAGATACATGGAGGAGCGAAGAGGTTGTAGTAGAGTTTCAAATTCAATGAGGCTCTTCAACGATCTTTGTATCGATCTTGATCTTGTGGAACTTCCCTTATCCGGCTCAAAGTACACTTGGGGTAGACCGCCCAAAAAAAAAAAAGTTAGATCGTTTTCTATTCTCTTCGGATTGGGAGGATCTTTTTCCAAATCTTGCTCTCAAGAGACTCGCAAGACCTTTTCGGATCACTACCCTATCGAACTATGTTTGTTGGACTCGGATTGGGGCGCTCTCCCTTTCCGGTTTCAATTAGATTGGCTTGAGGGAACTAATCTCATTCCTTTAATGAAGGATTGTTGGGAATCTTTCTCTTTTGTAGGTTCGGCCGGCGATTGCTTTGCAAAGAAACTTAACGCTCTTAAGGAAAAGTTACGAGTATGGAATAAAGAAGTGTTTGGGTGTATCGCTAGGGCCTTAGACACGGCTCTTACCAAGTTACAAGAATTAGAGGATCTTGAGGATAATAGGGGTCTTTCCGTAGAAGAAGAGGAGTTGCTTGTGACGGCAAAAGTGAATTTCGATGTGGCTCATCATCGGCAAAACATTATGTTGAGACAAAAATCTAGAATTAGATATCTTAGAGACGAGGATCGAAACACTAATTTTTTGTCGTGTGGTAAAGGGTCATCGAGCTCACTTTGAAGCGGAAATAAAGAAGCAATTAAATTGGGAATCGCAAATCACTTTGAAGCGGCTTTTAAGGAAACCTCAAACAATCGCCCGAGGATCAAAAATATGAGCCTAAAGCGCATCGATGCAAATGCTTGTATTTGGTTGGAGAGAGCCTTTATTGAAGAGGAAGTGGAGAATGCCATTAAAGGGTTGGGAAGTGACCGTGCTCTGAGGCCGGATGGCTACCCCATGAAGTTCTTCATTGTTTGTTGGGAATTCCTCAAAAAAGATTTGATGAAGATTTTCAAGGAATTCCATAGCCACAATGTTCTCCATTCTTCTTTAAAAAACAACTTTATTGCTCTCATTCCCAAGAAGCCGGGTGTGGAAGAAGTAAAATATTTCCGAACAATTAGTCTCATTGGAAGTGTGTACAAGATTGTTTCAAAGGTCTTAGCGGAGCGTTTAAAGGTTTTTCTTCCTTCTCTAATATCTCCTTCTCAATCTAGTTTTATTAAGGGAAGACAAATTCTTGATGCAGTGTTAATTGCAAACGAATGCGTTGATTCTAGACTTAGAAAAAACTCTCCGGGGTTGGTTTGCAAGCTTGATTTTGAGAAGGCTTTTGATAATGTAAATTGGAAATTCTTAATGAAGTCCTCTTCAAAATGGGGTTTGGAAGCGTTTGGAGAGCTTGGATTAAAAATTGTTTAACCTTCTCAAAGTTCTCGGTTCTCGTGAATGGTTCTCCTTACGGCTATTTTGGTAGCGAAAAGGGTTTGCGGCAAGGAGACCCACTCTCTCCATTTTTCTTCACAATTGTTGGCGAAGTTTTAAGTTGTATGTTGAGCAAAGCACAAGAACTCGATCAAATCTCGGGATTTTCGGTTAAGGAGGGGGGAACAAAAATAAATCATTTGTAATTTTCCGATGATACTATTATCTTCCTAGAGGCCAAGGATGAACAAGTCGACGCCCTTCGTTATATTCTTCTTTGTTTTGAACTTACTTCGGGATTGAAAATTAACTTCTCCAAGAGTAGTTTATATGGAATTACGGTTGAAGAGGGAGCCGAAAACTATGCAAACATGTTGGGGTGCAAATATGCAAACTTCCATAGTATCTACCTTGGTCTTCCATTGGGGATAAAGTAGGGGGCTCCCAAAAGTGGGAAAAAATCCTTGAAGCTTGTGCGAAAAGAATTACCTCTTGGAACGAAAAAACGATAGCAAGAGGAGGAAAGTTAACCCTCATTAAGAGTGTCCTAACGAGCTTACCTAGTTATTATCTCTCTCTCTTTCTTGCCCCTTGTTCAATTACTAAGAAGCTAGATAAGGTTGTGAGGAATTTTTTATGGGATGATGATGAAAATAATAAAAGAATTCACAATGTGAAATGGAATTTGGTGGCAAAACCGAAGATAAAAGGGGGCCTTGGCATAAGAAGAACTAAGCAAATGAACTCGGCTTTGCTTAAAAAATGGTGGTGGCGTTTTGGAGTAGAGAAAAATGCATTATGGAGGAAGATCATAGTGGAAAAATTCGGTGAAACTCACACCGGTTGGGAAACTCTCCAACCAAAGGGATGCAAATGAGGTAGTCTTTGGTTTAATATATACAAAGAGCTTGATGATTTCAAAAAAGGGATTAGATACAAATTTGGCGAAGGAAAGGAAACTAGATTTTGGGAAGACGTTTGGCTTGGCGAAGGGAGGTTATGCGACTTATTCCCAATGTCTTATGAAGCCTCAAGGACCAAGGACGTTGTGGTGGCTAGTTTGTATGAAGTTGTAGGCGATAGTATTCGGTGGAAGTTTATGTCTCGAAGAAGGTACTCTACTCCCATCTCTAGTGAAGTTTCAACCATTTCCAATCTTCTCACCTCTTTCCACATTCAAGAAGGTATTGAGGATAGCCGAATTTAGGTTGGAAATGTGCACGGCCACTATACGGTTAAAGAAGGTAATAGGAAAGAACAAGAGCAAAACGAACCAAATTACTCTTCCGAGATTGTTTGGAGCCGGGACTACCCTTGCAAAATCAACTTCTTTATTTGGCTCCTCACTCATGATAGGATAATGACAAAGGATAAGCTTATAAGAAGGGGAATGGAAGTTTCTACTATTTGTTGCTTTTGTAAAGAAGACGACGAGACTAGCGCACACTTATTCTATGAGTGCTGGAGGATTCGACGGATATGGGAGTACTTTGTAGAAGGTTGTAGGGGACGTTGGAATTATACTTCTAATATAACTCTAAATGTTTAAGTCTTGGAATTATAATTGGGGAGACGAAAGACTCAATAGAATTTGGGGAAACGTCCCGGTCTCAATTTGGTGGTGCATATGGAAAGAACGAAACGCAAGGCTCTTCCATAACAAAAAGAAACCGTTGGGAAGCCTTATTATAAACGTTAAACTTCAAACGTTCTTTTGAGCCGAAGCTAATATAAGAATGTTAGGTCTAGCGGCAAATATAATAATAGCCTTATGGGATTCTATTTTTCGGGCCCCGTATTCTTGGATCTTTTTCTCTCTTCGGTTCTTTCTTTCTCCGGCTATTTTTGTATTCATTGGGTTGAGGTACCCCTCTTAAGTACCTTCTCTCTTTAATGAATTTCCTTTTGATTGATAAAAAAAAAGGTATGTAATAGTCTGTTATACGGTGATTATAAAAAAATAATTTATAGATTTATCCATTTTCTGGAAAATTAACCACCAAGGATGGACAAACAAAATTGCCTGATTAGAAAATGAAAGAAGCACTCTTTTTCTGTAGTATATAATATTACCGATTAGCTTCTTAATAACCTAGCTAAATAAATGTTAATTTTTTTGTAGTATTTAATATTTTTGTTTTTTTTGTCTTGTATTAAAGCCAACAGTTTCACACCGAACCGTTTATCAAATGGTTTGGCACGGTTTCAAAAACTAAAAAACCATTTCTCTTGGTTTTAGTTTAGTACAAAACGTTGCCAAACTGTAACATGTATATCCCAAATCCAACTATTCAACAAAAGATGAATATGAAAGGGAGATGAAGCAAAATTCACAAGCTCCCATAGGGATTACCAGTACATCCTGAAGGGGTTTGTCCCAAAGAAAATTTTATTTTCCGATCCCCACTTTTCATAGCCTACTCAAGAGAAGGTGCAACATTGCTCTTACCCATTTTTGTTTATGTACAGGGGTAAAAGAGAATGTGGATCATGTCTTGCTACATTGCAGCTTCTCAATGGCTGTTTGAAACTACTTCGTGGCTAGAAAAAATTTGGACTCACAAGGCTATAATTCAGTAAAAAATTGTATACTGGAATTCCCAAGCGGGGAAGAAAATGGGAAGGAGATTATGGCCTCTACTTCTTTAGAATCAATGGGCAGGTATCTAGCACATTGATGAAGTGAAAAATGTGGAATAATAGCATAACAGAAACAACCGATGACTTACCAGGTTTTACTTTCTTTACACCCCTGGCTATAATGTGGTCGGGTCATATATTTGAAGTATATGGTTCTTTTTCATTTCTTGACAGGTCAAAATTAAAATGAAATAACTGTTTTTTTTTTTCTTTCTTTTTTCTCAAATAGTAGACCCTACTTCCAAGGATTTAGAGGGGACTACTTTTTTAGAATAAACTAATTTTACTTAAAACTAATTTGTAATACGTGAAGATAGATTAAGAGGGGCCACATACTTTAAATATGTGGCCCAACCACATGTAGCCATGGGGCTTTATATAAGATTCAACATTTGTAATCTAAACAATAAGATGCTATGTTGGTGAATTTGAATATGTGGAAATAACATAATGGGGGATTTTGCGTTATCTCCCCTGGATAATGATCTAATTTGCATTACCTCTCTTATTAATTGATAATAGGTGAAACCTCCCATCCGTTAACTTTCCCGTCACTATCCATTTAAGTGACCACGTGCGAGACGCATGTGTTAAATAACAAAATATTTATTTTAGATATCCCAAATACCCTTTAGTCGAAAATAAAAACTATACAATTTCTTCTGCTTTATCTTCGTCTTCGACTTATTTTCTACAATTTCTCTGAAAATAAAAAATGTGAAACCCTAATTTCTTCAATAGCACAACAATTAAAATGGAAGATGAGAATATCTTTATAAAGTTACACGCAAAGCAATAAATCAAAACATATTTTCTAGTGAATTTATGTTTGATCAAGGGTTTAGGATCGAGCAACAACAAGTAATATAAGAAAGCCCTTAAATTTGGAAACCTAAAAACAAGCTTAAGCATCCATATCTATCCAACAAAACATCTGCAGCATTAAACACAAAATGAAATGTTTTTATTCATATTTATCCGTAATTCTCGAACGACTACCTGCCCACCCTGACTTAATTGAGAAGCAGCCGACTTGGCAAGAAGAAATAAATGCTTCCTTATTTTATGTATTAGAAGGAGCTCGTACATGTTCTGCAGTACCACCCATGAAGACTCCACCGGTATGCAAAGTTATTAATTGATAGAGATGGAAAATAAGTCTCATAAATTGTCATCTTTTCTTATTAACTTTTGGGAATTAGATGTCTCCATTAGAGATCCAGAGCAAGTGTTTCTTATTTTCCTTTCTTTATTTTTTGGTTGTATAGAGAAACTTCCATTGGACCTGAAAGAAGATAGTACCTTTAATTTGATCGATTAAAGTGAGGGATCTTAATTTCAAATAAGGGTTTAAGTTTGTAGTTTGATTAATTCGGGGTTTGGGCTATTTTTTTATTAATTTGAATATGAGTTATTAACAATTATAGAAATTAATCATGGGAGATAAAATTATTGTTGATTTTGTATTCAACAATCTACTTACAGTGGAGGTGGAGGTGGTGACGACGGTGATCGGGATGAAGATAAGTTTGGAAAGATGAAATCATTGATGATGGTTGAGAAATAGGTTATTAAATTTACATTATCACATGTTAATATTAGTAATTAGACAATCAAATCACTATACTATATGCTAGATTTAAGTGAAGAATTGAATTAGGGAAAGTATAAAAGAGATGGACGATTAGGATTGAAGAAACAGTGAGAAGACTTTTTATATTCTTTCAAAACCAGTTGTGAATTTTTTTTTCCAGTGAAGAAGATGAGGGTAATTTTGGAAGTTTTCTAAAAATATTTAATTTTTGGCCACATGTGCAGTATGACTGAGTCAACTAACCGATATCACGGTAGAATTAATATAAGGGAGGTTTCACCTATTTTGAATTAATAAAGGAGGTAATGCAAATTAGCATATTATTCAGACGGGGTAACACGAAAAACCCCTAATATAATTAACGGAAACAAGCAACAACTTACCAAGTTTTACTTGTTTTAGGATTCAACATTCATAATTTGGATGGTTCTAAAGATGGTCATATCATTGTTCTCTCAAAGAAATTTTATTGATGGCACTATTGTTGGTTGTGAGCTAGATGGTGCTGAAGGGACACATTGAAGTGAAACATCAGTTAGGAACATGGGTATGAACATTAACCCTAAGGTGTCGATTGTAGTTTAGACATGAGTAGTAACATTAGTTTATTTTAATGTTTGTCTTACAAATTGTTCTCGAGAGACCTGAAGTGAGCTAATATCATTATAGTACATTTGTGTTACCAAGTTAATAACACAAACTTTTACCTTTGATAGGTAGCAAATGCATGTTTTGAAAGGATGTTATCTTAGATTTAAATTTAAGTAGAGTTCATGTTAAAGTCTCTTATGTGGTTATGAAACTCTTATATTGCTTAAGAAAAATCTTTGTAATATTTTGGTTACCGGGTAAGGGGGAGGCCATTTAACTAATGATGCGTGTCATTTGCGCACAAATTAATTAAGATATTTCCAACTAATACTAATAAGTAATATAGCGGTAGTAAGGATCGTTCCCACGAGAAGCTGTGAATTGTTATTTGTCTTTGAATTCTTATATAACCGAGGAGGGATTATAATGAATTAAACTAAGTAAACTAACAAAATAAAAACGAAAAAAATTAAAGATTGAGATTAAGGTGAGAAAATACTGGTTAAAGATTTCATCTTCCCTCACCGAACAAGCTCTTTAATCGATTAGAATCAACATCAATTCTCTTTTCATTCAAATATCCCTATAACACCCCATCGAGAGCATACTCCGGAAAATTCCTTATGTCATCACATACCATAACGATGAATATGCAAATACTACTCGACGAATAATCTAACGCAATGTGCTATCAAGTTTAATCCTTCAAGAGCGTTAAGTTATTTGAATTAGGCTAATCAATGCAATAAAAGTGTTACGAGTAATATATTTAACATTTTCCAAACTTCTACATGCAATCACACGAAGGTTTTGAATACAATCTTTAATCACGCTATGCTACTTGTAACCGGGTCTATCGACTATTTTGTATCTCCAAACCCTAGTTTAGCTTTAGATTTGAATATGTGTTCACTTAGTATGCATCCTTAATAAACACACCTCCAATCATACATGGCGATATTAAAAGTAAAACAAGAAAGATAAAAAGAGATCTTGAACATCAACAATAATCATCCAGATTGATTCACATGATTAGGACTTCCAAATACATCCCCAACCAATATAAGAATAGCTAATTATAGGTTTATTAAAACCCATGGAAAATATACAAATAAGAAGAATGGTTTCCCCCTAAGGGGAAAACCCTAGGTTTTCGATGTAGAAGATAAGAGATTACTTCAAAAGATGTAAAATGACTTGTTTGAGCCTTAGATGTCTTCTTTTATATCCTTTAATGCTTGGCCCTCAAGTATCCTTTCCTTCTAGGATTTAGAATCCTTATGGGACTAAGTTGTATCCATTTAGAAGTCCAAAACACGTCAAAACGGACCCTATAAGTTAGCCACATTCGGCATAGACTATTTCCATGACCTATGCCGAATCTAGGACCAAAATATCTCAAATTCTCTGTCCCAAATAGTGCCACAGTCGGTATCCTCGATTTCCAATGAGCAATGCCGATTGGAATGTTGTAGACGACTTTTTCTTTCCTCGGCTGTTTTGTCCATAACTTCTTCGTCCGAACTCGGAATGACTCATTCTTTTTGCGTTCACTTGGTATTTTCGTTCTCTTCAAGATGGGATTAAGAACTCTTGAATTTGAATGATTTTAGTTTTGTATTTGGCCCTACTTCTGGATTTGAATGAGTTGAATTTGGTCTTCGGCCCTACTCTTGGATTTGAATGAGTTGAATTTGGTCTTTGACCCTTCTTCACTTGTAGAACTTGACTTCCTTGTTCATTTCGTGTTGTAATGAACTCATTTCTTCTTCTTTGGTTGAATACACTTCAAAACTCCTAAGAAACTCAAAAACAAACAAAATCAAAGCATGATAAGAAAACTAACAAGAAAACGATGAATTAAAGTACCAAACTCATGCAAATAATGCACCAATCAACCAAGAATTTATTGAGAGAACTTAAGGTCCAACTATTGAGAATTATTAGGTAAATTTTTTTTTATTAAGTACCATGTTTTCTTATTTTATGGGATAAATCATATTCCGTCTTTCAGTAATGAGATTACATTCTTATTGTAATTTTATTATGTACGTAGCATTCTTTTCTTAGTTCGTTTATTATACTTTTTGGTTCATGCTTAATGTAAAACAAACAAGATTATTTGCAGTAGTCAAATGACCAAATATGAATCTAAATTTGAATTAGGATCATTTATTTGTTCAGAAATTTTTGGCGCACTTAGGTCAGTTTAAAATGCACAATGTCTCATTGATGCTCATAATACAAATTTTTATGTATCCAAAAATGATGAAAATATGGGCTAGATGAATAAGAGGTTTCCTGATCCAGTGTCTAAGACAAAATCTTATGATAGACATACAACTGACAATGGTCTCACCTAATTAACATATGAAGTAGCCCGTGACGTTTCGACACGGATCATTCCCTGGTGAATAAAATATACGAGTTACCCAAGTATATAAAAGGGAAATTATATAGAGATTTAGTGGTTTGGGAGAAAAAAGATTTATCTAAAAATAGCTTGGCTTTACTAGGAAAAATGGTTTGGAGGATTACTTAAAGGCACGAATCTTAACTTTTTCAGGTTTATATGCAAATTACTTTAGGAACTCAAACTGGCTGAATTGTGAGACTAAGGGTAAATATATTTTGAGTTGGATAAGTGTTATTCAAGGAAGGAACCTTATTAGGAAAAGTTTAAGATAATGTTTAGGTAATTGGGAGAATATAAGCTTATGGAAATACAAGTAGCTTAAAGATTTTTTTCCTTGGATGCTTTAAGTGGACCAAATAATTTTGTGAATCCTGACTTGTTGGTAAAGGATATTATATACAATGGCATGAGAAAATGGAATCTTAATGATCTTGGGAATGTTATGCTTAATAATGTTTTTGCATGATTTCAAATATATTATAATTCATAACTCTATTTCTTATCTACAAAAGAAAGTCTAGCCCCATACTAGCTATGGAGAGGTTATTGTCAAAAGTACTTATGATTACCAGATGCTCTCTAATCCAAATTTTACAGTCAATAAAGACTAGAAGTTCATTTGGAGTTTATCTATCTCAAAAAAAATTAGGAATTTCATTTGGATGCTTATGTTGGATAAAATTCAGGTTAAAGATAAGTTGTATAGAAAAGGTCTGGTGGCAGATCTTTTTTGCAACTTATGCAACCATAATATTGAATACAACTTTCACTTTTTCCTTAACTGTGAGAAATTTTAATGTATATAGAAATTTACTATGGATAAATGGGATATTAAGGTTGACCTTGAGCCTTTTAGTATTACCAGGTTCAAGAAAATTTGTCTCAACAAAAGTAATTGTGAAGATATTCATAGGTAAAGTTTCTTCCCTTATCTTCTGTGGAATATTTAGCTTGCTAGAAATGAGTTTTATTTTAAGAATAAGCTCATAAACTGCAGGTACATTTTAGGCATGACTGTTAAGGATGTTCTCTTATTTCAAAATATATTTTTTTCTAACAAAAGTATATTTTAGGAAGAAAAGAGTATAACGATCCATGTCATATGGGAGAATCCCCGGAGTGGATATGTTAAGCTTAACTGTGATGGAGCTTAGGATGATGCTATTAATTCAGAGATGTAAGGTGTTCTCAGAGAAAATCATGCAAAATTCAGGGCATGCTATGTGAAGTACACTTTCAATTTTGGAAGTAATACGGTAGAAGTTTTTTGTGGCATCGGGAAGGGATATTTCTGTCAAAAGAATTGAAAGTTGCAAAGCTTGAAGTCGAAAGTTATTTCAGCTGTGCAATTCAACTGTGTAAGGGGTTAGCTAGTTTTCCTTAGTATCAGAAAGATTTGGTTGTTTGAGAGTGTTATATATTTTCATTCATAAGTATAGAGTGTCTGATAATATAGCTGGCATCTTAGCTAAGGTGTTGCTTGTAAGAGTCTGGAAGGTATATGGTATACAAATCCACCTCAAATTATATGTAACAGTTTTAGTGATAACAATACATGGAAGAAAAGACTCACTCCAAAATAGTTAAACCTTAGTGTCGTTCTGTTGAGCAATTTTTGAAAAAATAAAATAAAATAATACTGAGTTTTACCGGCCAGGTTTTATTTAAGATTAATACAGTAGAACCTTTATAAAATAATCCATAATTAATTAATAATCGTGTAAAAATAATAAATTTTGTCAATCCTAAATCGGGGGACGATGTACTAAATTAATAATTCGCTGAATTCTTGTATTAATAAAAATTTAAGACTATCCGTAGTCCAATATGATATATAGTATAATTAATAACTCTCTAATTTATATAAAAAAGTAATTAATATTATATTTATGTTATTTTAATAAAGAATGATTTAATTGTGACCTGGTTTTTCTTGAAACTGATGTCATATTGATTTTTATCTTGGAATTTTCTTAACGTTAAAGGAGTTTTTAGTATTGTTACAAGATGCAAATCTTTGTAGTTTTTATAGCTTCTTTGTGTGAAGATATCTCTATAATTACGTTTTCATCTTCAACGATCAACATTATTCATTTTCTCATTTTGCATGACACTTTCAATTATTTCCTTGTTGTTTAACAAATCCGAAATTATTTTTTCTTGAGTGTAGTTTAAAAATTGTTGATTAAATTTTTTGAGAAATAAGAAATACCTTGGTATATTAGTAAATTATATATTAATATATGCAAATTAATAATAAATTATATTTTTTCAGTTATATAACATCGTATCTTGCTTGAGACATGGGTAGCACTGATGCAGACACGGCAACGTCGACACGAAGCGACGCGAATACGGTAACGGGCAAGTTTTTAAAAAACTAGGACACGGGCATATTATGAAATCAGTGATATTTTCCACTAAAATATATGTATTACGAATGTAATTTCCTATACTAATAAATTATTGATAAATAACAAATTTGTGTAAGAATAGACATATATATCAATGAAATAATACATACACAAAAAATTCAGGCATTACCAATATACATGCATATTAAAATAGTGGGTGACATATGCATATGATGCCATTGATGTGTCTGATGCGTACACATGACCATTTTAGACGTTTTCGTGCGATAACTTGAGACATGAAGGAAGATAATTAAAGCGTTGAAGACTTTGAAAAGGAATGTTGTCATACACCCTTATACATTATTTTTTGATGAGAAATGCAAAGTCATTAAAAGAACGATAGTCTCAGTCATACATTGAGAAAGCTAGGAATTGAATCCAGCCAAACCCCAACATTCCTAGACCTTTTACAAAAGTTTGATACTTTATCAGCCAAAGTAGTACATTTTCTCTTTCAAAACTATACTTTAACAAAACTAAAAAAATAAATAAGGATGGCCATACAATCTTCAAAAATAGAATTATTATACCCAAGCAGTTGGTTATTCTTAAAGATAAATGCTTCAACAACTAATTTAACACCACTTATAAAAAATACTCTTTGAATACTTTTTTATCTCGCCCAAATTCCATCTTCCATTAGAGACATGCTCTCAACCTCTTCAGAATTCCTTGTTATTCCTAGGATAATCTTACATCCGAGAAAGTTGCATGCAGTATCATTCTTGATTAAGACCGAACCCAAAAAGTTAGATTACTTATCTAGAGAGCATCACAGAAAAGGACTACACAATCATAAGGAAGATGACGAATCATATCACATAATTTTTTTTCATTCATAACAAGCAGAAATATAGTTCTATTGTATGAAAAGTTTTGTTGTAAATATATCTTACCATCATAAAAGAGCTTAAGTGCATATTGAACAGTAACACGGTGATTTAGTTTCTTTTCCCTTAAATATGTTAAAGCACCTACCTCTCCAAATGCTCCATGCAACCATAAAGATAGTAGAAGCAGACTCTTTGAGACTAGATGTATTTAACAAGTGGCCAATCCAGCTTCGAAAATCAGTGTGCCTGCTACTATTTTGAGATATTATGCTATTATATGAATTAAGAGACAAAACATACTTTGTAAAAAGACAATCAAATAAGATATGCTCAGGAATTTCATAATATTTCATTCACACATACTACAATAAATATCTTGATTGTTAATATATCTACTTAATAAGGATTTAGAGGGTAGAATTCTTTCATGACATTTCCAAATAAAAAATTATTCCTTAGGAAAGATGGGGAGTTTCCGGAGTTCCTTGTAAGTAGAATTAACATTTAAAGATTGAGCATATAAATATAATGATCTGATATAAGTTTGTATACTGACTTCACAATAAACTACCCATTCTTATTGAATGGAAAATCAACCTACCATGGCCACTAATAGGAATCCTTGATGATCATGTTAACATTTTATGGAGAAAAAAAACATTAACTAACTCATATTTCCAGTTATGATTTTCTTTATTAATGAACTCAGCAATAGTCCAATTAGGATTGGGAAAGGAGATAGATAAGATAAAAAGTATTTGGTATGCAATTATTCTTGAATGCTAGAATATTATCCCCATTTCTTACCTCCCAAAGTGAATTTTGGATAATGAAATCATACCATAACATAAACTCTTTCAAACATAAGAACAATCTGTGTTCTTGTTGTAGTGCATAGGATTGCCATTTTTAAAGTACTTTCACTTGAGAATCTTGGCACATAACTCTTGAGAGCAATGAAGAAGATCCCAAACCATTTTATCAAGAAGATAAAGATTAACATGAGAAAGGTTTTTGAAGCCTAAGCCACCTTGAAGTTTTTGAGAACATATTATGTTCCACTGCTTCAAGTACAAGCCTCCAAGCTTGGATTTTCCCCACCAAAAATCTCGTTGAGATTGTTCCATCTCGTAGGTTATTTTATTTAGAATGGAGAAAGTATTCATGTGACGAACGAGTGAAACCTTTAGCACATGTTGAACTAAAACAGATCTACCTGCTTAGTTCAATTTTCTTCCTTTCGATTTCGCAACTCTCTTGTCAAAATGATATGTGAGATGATAACAAGTGTCCACTTTAGATCTAGAAATGAAAATTGGATTGTCTAAGTATTTTTAATTTAGGGTTATCTTCTAAATATTTAGAGATCTAATTAAGGAGCCTGCATGATTAGGATAGACATTGTTTCTAAAGAAACAACTTGATTTTTGAAAAAATTGATGACTTAAACAGAAACAATACTGAAGTCCTTGAGAAAACTCATGAGATTACTAGCAACCAAATGAGTGGTTTTAGAAAAAATTATACAGTCATCTGCAAAAAGCAAATGATTGATGTTAGGAGCCTCTCTAGTAACCTTAAAGCCATGGATTAGACGACTATTCTCAGCATGAGTGAGATATTTGGATAATGATTCCATGCAAGTTATGAAAAGGTATGGAGATAAGGGATCACCCTTTCTCAGACCCCTAGTTGGTCTAAAGGATTTTCATGGAGATCCATTAAGAAGAATGGAAATACTGGTAGTACTACTACATTGTTAGATGCAATAAAAGATTTAAGCGCAGACAAGGCACCCGAACAAAATGGCTACCCTATCATGTTCTTTTACAAGGGTTGGTCTTTTCTAAGCAAGATGTTATGATTATCGAGGAATTATATGACTCCGGTACTTTTGATCAACGCCATAATTTTACTTTTATCATCTTGGTGATGAAAAAGGATTATATGGAAACCATTAAAGATTGTAGGCATATTAGTTTACTTACTAACGTCTACAATATTATATCAAAGGTTTTAACATCCATAAGGTTTTAATACCTCATATAATAGCTCCTGAACAATGCGCTTACACTAATGGTAGGAAGATTGTAGATAATATTCTCATTGCTAATGAGGTGGTGGATTCTAGACTTAGTTCTGGAGAGCCCGGGAATGTATGCAACATATATTTGGAAAAAGCCTTTCATGGGGTAAATTGGAAATATATAGATTTTGTGACGAAGAAGATGGGTTTGGGTGCTACGTTTCGAAGTTGGTTGAAATTTTGTTTTTCAACTGCTTCCTTCTCAGTACTTATTAATGGATCGTCTTTTGGGAACTTCAAAAATACAAGGGGAGTCATACAAGGAGATCCCTTATCTCCTTTGCTATTTAACTTTGCTATGGAATGTTTTTCAAAATTTATTGATAAAGCTGCTAACATGGTTCTGTTTACAAGTTTTGAGGCTGCTCTCGGTGGTATTATAATAAATCACTTAAGTTATGCAGATGATACAATTTTTTTCATTAAAAACAGTTGGCTGGAGTTTTAATCTGTCTACAACTATTAAATGCTTTGAATATGTGGCGGTTCTAAGAATCAATGCCAGTAAAACAAGACTAAAAGCAATTGGTGAAGTTTCTGATCTTCAACAATTGGCAACTGATCTTGGATTCTTTATTTATGTGTTACCACTTTCTTACCTTGGTATGCCGCTAGGTGCTAAAGCTCACTCCAAGAGTTTATGGGATCCTATTATCGAAAATTTGATTATAGTCTCTCTAGTTGGAAAATGAGTGTTTTATCCAAATGAGGTAAGATCTTACTTCTTAAGTGTATTCTTACTTCTTTGCCTTTATATCACTTCTCATTAATTAGAGCCCCGGTCTCGCTGATAAACCTTTTAGAATGAAAAACGAAGGTGGTAAAAGTTCACATCTGATTAATTGGAAAACAATGTGTTTACCAAAGAAGATGGGCGGTTTAGGTGTGCTTAATTTGCAGATTATGAATAAAGATATGCTTAGTGAATGGTATTGGATATTCAGAGTGGAGAATACTAATTTATGGTATATAAAGTCATTAGTGATAAGTATGGGTCAGCGGGTTCTTATTGGACTCCTTTGACTGTTACTTCTCCATATGCTATTTCATGTTGACATGGTATTATTTTTACAACTTCCTTATTGGTACCTCATTCAAGATGGGGGACACATTCTGGAGTTTTTATTTCATTTTGGAATGATAATTGGCTTGGTATACAACCATTAAAGATGCTTTGTCCAGGTTTGTACAAACTAGTTAGGAATAAAGATATTTTTTGAGGGACTAAGTTGCTATGAAAAAGTGGCCCAAGAGCTTGGATTTTTGACTTTAGGCGTGATTTTAAAGAATATGAGATTACATAGTTTCAAAATTTGCTGCTATCCATTTGAATTGATCCTCCATTGCTTGATCAGGAGGTAGATGTTAAGTATTGGAGTTTATCTCAAGATGGTTTTAGCGTGAAATCCATGTATGCTCACCAGATTACTAAACTTGGTAATGTAACAACTCACTTTCCTCACTATTTTGTCTGGAACAATGATATTCCTCCAAATATAAGTTTTTTTATGTGGACAGCGGTGCATGGAAAATTAAATACGATTGGTAGGCTTATTTGTAAAGGGATGCAATTGTATAACTCTTGTATTCTTTATGGTGACGAAGAAGAATTTATTAATCATTTGTTGGTGCATTGCAAAGTAACCAGAAGGGTTTGATAGAAATCGACTCCTAGAGAGGGTTGGGCGTGGGTTTTCCCAAAATCTATGTATGACCTTACTTGTTGTGGCTTCTTATGGGTTTTTCTCGTTCTGGTCGTATGGCGAGGCCTCTCATCCCTGCGGCAGTTTCTTGGGTTTTTTGGAATGAACATAATAGGAATATTTTTGAGACAAATTAGGTGTTTAAAACGGATGTGACTTGAGTTTCGAGCCAAGATCTTTGCTTCTCTCTCGGGTGAAAACATTTGGCAACGCATTGCATGTTAATTTTTTGCTTTCTGTTTTAAATTGGGATTTTTTTTTGTAAGTATTTCTTCTTCAACTATGTAAAATTTGTTAATTTATAATAACATCTTCCCTTTCTATATAAAAAAATTAAATTATGTTAATGTTTAAAAAATCTAAAGAAATGGACGATATCGATAAAAAAGGACTATTCTATTCTATTAAAAGCCTTCGACATATCAAGTTTGATATCTATATCCTATATATACATAGGTAAAGTCAGATAAAAATAAAGACACCCCAAAGTTTAGGAGTTAAACTTTTTTATTGTTTTGTTTAATACGTAACTGGTGGATCCCAGTTTTAAGGGATTAACAACAAATATTATACTGTATTTGAAAGTCGAAATCCCACGCTTTCTTCCATACAACATGGAATCATGGATTGCTACATCTTTGGATACGTGAAAAGGTATAAAGCAAAGTAAGAAACAGATGGGAAAATAAATAAATTTGTCTAATGAAATTATGCTTTGAAATGAACCCATCGTAATACCAGGATGGACAAACCAAACAAAGCCACATAAATGGGAATGAAAGCGTTATTTTCAAAATTATATAGATAGAGTAAAGCGGATTAGATCACGTCTTTATTATTTTTACGTTATGTAAGAATCGGTGTCGGTGAAGCCCAAGAAACCTTTGTTACGGGAGGAGGAAAGATTAGAGCCATGTGCCAAAAGTGCTTACTTTATAACTACTCCGTTGAACACATACCTTTCTTTCTTTAATCTTCTTTATTTGAGATTTGAAAATGATTATTGTTGGAATTACAAATATGACAGTAGATTTACATTATAAATGTTGGGTAAGTAGTGTACCGTTCCAACACGAGCACAGTCCATCCCAGCATGTGAATTAGTCCAATACGACACTACACGGCAGTTTCATATATTTTGCTGGGCCAGACTAATCGTTACAGTTGCACAACACAACACATGATACGAATAAAAACGTGACACAACATATCACAACATGCTAAGAAAACACGTCATTATTGAGTGATCTTCTATACATGTAAACTAATGCCAATATCTTCTATATATGTTAACTGTATCTTATACAGCTGTAGGTAGTAATGATATACTGGTCTATCATTAACTCTAATAATCTTCTTTAATACTCACATGTATACTCTCAATCAATATATTCTCCTCCCATTGGCAGAATTCAGCCATAGAGGATTCATACATTCATATGGTATCAGAGCCATTACCCTCTTCTTTCTTCTTACCTTCAACTCAATGGCATCTGTAAAAAACTTAAATACTACTAATACTACTTCTCCTTACTCTCTTCCAAAAATCAGTAACTTGATTCAACTTCTGTCCATCAAACTCACAGATGTAAATTTTTTAGTTTGGAAGAAATAACTAATTCCTATTCTTCGATCTCATGCCCTATATCAATTTATTGATTCTGAAGTTT